>JAVTVY010009859.1:0-45753 GCA_036873755.1 Hanleya hanleyi | reverse complement strand
AGTTCTTTCAAAAAAGGGGTGAAAGGTTGTGAAAGTTTAAATATGTTTTCAACCTTTCATTGTAATCTTTGTTGATAATCAATTTGAGTAGTACAGTAGACATGATAGAATAGAAATAATCTGTATAAATTTTAGGGCGTGGGCTTCACGCCCTAAAATAGAAACTAGCCATGCGTAAAATAATGATTTATCATGCCTATGAAAACATTTCTTAAATTATTATTAGTAATTATCAAATTGCAAACCAATTGTATACAGATACATGTATGAATAAAATGAGTAAATTTTACTCAGGAAAATGTCAATCCTCCATCCATTTTAATTATTTGCCCTTGAAATCACAGGGGCTTGTAGTTGGTCGGTTTATTAATTATGGTATTAATATTTATATATACTCTCCTACTCTGATATAATAGAGTAGGAGGAGAGTATATATAAATATTAATATCATAATTAATAACCGACTAACTACAAGCCCCTGTGCTTGAAATATAGATGAGGGCTGGTCATGCTAAACAACCAATCAAGTGACAGTTGCCTTTGTATCAGGGGATTCCCCTATATTTTGCTCAGTCTAATTCTGCTGTACTGATGACAGGCATTGTATGGTACAGGCTGTGAAGACATTTTGCATTTCCAAGTAATTCTCATAATTTAATTGCACTATGAGTCCATTCATTGGTAATCATAAATTTGAAGGCAGTCATAGAAAATTGATTCAAGTCATACAGCACTGGTTACACTCTTACGAAAAGTGTTATTTATGACATGTTATAGAAATATGTTAAAATGTTGCTTCATATTAAAAACTGGCTATAGTAGGGTTATATCATTCCAACAATAAAACATTTCTATATTAGCTCACTCATGACTTACCAGTACATTAACACATGTCCATGCCCACTTCAGGATACTTTTTTAGTTGTATTGATTGCTCCTTGAAATGTTGGTGAATGGGTCAGAAAACCATTTTTTAAGGCCCACTTAAATCTGTTTTTTATTTATCGGCCCAGTGCACATCAAATATTTACAGCCACTTCCACAGAAAATTTTGCCCAACATTCTTTCTTATTTGCTGAATATCCGATTACGGTATGAATGTCAATATTCCTTGGATTTGCTTGGCAGTCTTTGCGATTATAAGGACAGAAAGTTCTGAGAGAGCGAGTGTATGTTTATGATCAGAACGGAAACTTCCGAGAGCGTGAGTGCTGTATTTTTTTTACTTTTTAAAAAAAAAAATTTTACTTTTTTTTTTATTTGCACCGAATCTTCGGTATTATCTGACAGCATGTGAACATAACAAAAAGGATGTAAAACAGGGAGGCTGTATTACCATTGATTCAGTTTACCACTGATTTGAGTTTACGAATAAAAAATATAATGTGCCGTCCTTCAGCACTAAAAAAAAAAAAAAAAAAAAAGACGATAAATGATCAATTTGTTTAGTGGGCCTAAACAGGTTGTAATAATCCACTGGTGCATTTGACAGGGCTACACAAGGTTCTCTAACTGATCTGGATGAGAGAAAAAGTTGTTGCCCGTGACATCTTTATCGAGTTAGACCTGGGTTAAGCTGACGTAACCCACTAAATGAGCAGAACAGTCGTGTTAAAAATGGTGATCACAGTCAGTCGGTGACATCTCCTTAATGAGCGCACTTTGCGTCATTCTTCTTGAAATGGTAAAATTGTTCAATTTGTTGAGTAAAAATGAATACAATTATTGACCACAAGTTTCAATGTTTCAAGTTTTAATGTTCAAGTTTTTGTCGACACGAGTGGGTCTATATATTGATCGAAAGCATGAAGCTGAGTTGAGAGATCTGTGACATATACTCTACTGTCAAGTGAATTCAGCTGAACAGTTGAACTAACTGCACCGAGGTGGAAAAGTTTTGTTTTTGGTGTTATGTACTTCCTGTTCCAAGAATTAATAAATTATATTGTTTTATGGTCATCCTGCCATTCATATATAATAATAAGTGATTTGTATCGATGGTATCACTGTATCATATCAGCAGTAGTATGGTACGACATGGCTACCAGTAGGTGGAGCCAGGTGTATGATGTTCTGGGTGAAGTCAATATCATTTCATAGTAAGTTACATGATATACTTGTTGAGTATTAGTATAATATTGTTCACAGAGTTTCATTTCGGGTAAATTTTTAATAATTTTATCACAGAATGCGCAAGTTTCAACTCAATGTATGGAAAAGTAACAAGTCTACAGTGTTGTTAGACATAGTAGAATTATAGAAAGCACATTGCTGAAGATTCCAGCAAATATAGAAATTATGGTTATCCCTCTAATAATTCAATCACCATGATCACAGGAAGTAAATTTTTAATATAAACAGGAATGGTTCAAAATCATGCATATTTCTTCATTATTTCAATGATTTTAAAGGCTGATCAAAGAACAACCGATTAAATTTTGTTCCCAAAACTGGGTGTGATCGCATTTTGATAGGTGGATTGAATTATTAGAGAGGTTGTCCAAACCTTTATGTGAATTCCATCTTGGATGGAGAATTCAGAATGTACATTTATGCTAAATTGTGAGTATTGGTGCAGTGATGAAGTTTTGTTTGTACAAATCTATATGTATTAAAATCCAGCTATTCTGTTAAATAAATGTTGAAAATGTACATAGATTAAATGTTGAAAATATGCATAAATGTGCAGTCGCAATTTCATCCATCAATGTATATTGAGTACAGAGTCAATGGAAATCCTATCTAGAAAGTCTAAAATTATGAAAACAGCATATATCCAGGGAACATTAGCCACATGAGTATGGGAACAGATATAACAATCAGAGCTGTTTATCAATATACATGAAATTAGCTACATAGATGAACATGTGTCAGGAATGACAGACATTTAACCATGTCTTCAAGAATTGGATGAACTAATAATTCAATCAGAATAGTGACTGTGCAGATTCCCATTTGGAAGGTCAGGGCGGTATCCAGAGATTTTTTGTTGCACGTAAATTTGATGTTTGTTGCTGCTGCATAAAAACCACAGAATCTCCCATGCTGTTTACTTACATCAGGGTTTGTTGAATCCTCGAAAATACCATTTCAGTGCTTTAGTCACTGCCAGGGTGTATATTTTCCTGTTTTCACGTAATCCTGTTCTAATCCTGTTCACGTGGTTGTTGTTGTTGCCACCGATATAGCGGTTGTTCTCAAGTTTTTGATTGCTGTAGGAAGACCAGGCGAAAACCACCGCAGCACAGCGATCATTGCTTACTAGAGGGGTCAATGCAATGAAATGCCATTTAAAGTATGTAATGCATAAAGCTTGGCCAGCAACGCGTGTTCGATGTGTATTGAAAGTTTGAAGAAGGCTTCAATTGAACTCCAGTTTAATGTAGTAAGGTTAAGCAGCCAAAAAAGATATTTTTGTCCTGGAGTTTGGGCGCCTGAGTTTGGGCGCCCATACCGGTATACCGGCTTCATAATGGCCCTGAATACGGCCCTGAAGGTGTCCGAACAAAAGTCCCAGGGGACAAAAGCCCCAGGGGACAAAAGCCCAAGGGAACAAAAGCCCAATGGACAATAGCCCCACGGACAAAAGCCACATGGAGAAAAGTCCTGGTGGACGAAAGCCCCAATGGACAAAAGCCCCAAACCATTATTATTTTGGGTGTTAGTGAATTGAATTACTGAATTGTTTGTTGTTACAGAATATTTTGAAAATTGCTGAGATTAGCATATGCTTGAAGATGATGACAGTGGTTTATTCATAAGCAGCATAATCTGTTCCTGGACTTCTGTAAAATTGTTAAATAATGAGAAGAGTGCATGCACGAAGCAGCTTTAAAGGGGGAATACTACCGGTATCACTTTCGGTCCATTTAAATTATAAACGATATGAAACAAGTTCCTGCAAAATTCAGAAAAAAGAATCATACAAATTTTGGTAAAAGTGATTAATTTTTTTTGCCATAAAGAAAAGTTGACAATTAATTTTAAACAATTTTCCAAATACATATAATGTAACATGAAGATAAATTTGGGAAATAGTTTAAAATAATTGTCAACTTTATGGGTAAAAATAAGTTGCCTTGACCAATATTTGTTGTAAGGTAACCATCCTCAGATGGGCTGAAAGTCCAAATAGCAGGTTTCTCCTGAAATGGTGTGTTGATTTGGACTTTTGTCTGCTGGTTTTTATTTTTTTTATCAATGGGGCTTTTGTCCGTGGGGCTCAGTCCATGTTTTTTTATCCTTGGGGCTTTTGTCCTGGATTCCATTTGAAAAGGGTACCAGTAGTATACTGCCATTTTTATAGGCACAGTTTGGCAAAGCTGGCTCAGACAAGTGCATGGCTATTCAAGGATATCAATTAAGTTCGACCTTTTGGTCATTGACATGCGGTAGGGGACGAATGTTTGAGGACAGTGTTATTGTGTGACTGTAGACTTGATCGGCCTCTGTGGACGGTTTTCTAAAGTGTTCCTCTCACTGATCGGGTGGAGCTTAACTTTCATTGATGGTTTATTGATCTCTGTCGTACTGGGTTAACTGTAGTCATGTCCTGTGCCCCTGCTGAGCCATGTAATACAATTCTGATCGTGTCCTCCGATGGGTTCATATAGTATATATCGATCTGATCAATTGATAAATTAGCACCTTTAACATGTGCAATTACGGTGTCATGAATTACTCGCTCAAGGGACTGGCCAGGATTAGTTATTGGTAGAACGCCTTATTTGGTAGATTTGGTTGAAGATTTCATATATGAATCTGTTGTTTTTTTTACGCCGTCATTTTTATGGGTGGTCCTGTATTTACATTTATATGAACCAATAAACCAAATGTATTCAATAGAACATTTAATTTTAATAAAACAGATATAAACGGTTGAATGAGTGGGCATTATGCGAATATATCGCAGAATTGATCCCAGATTTTCTTTTGAACCTACATGACTGTCAATAAGCTAGGTTTATATTTCACCTCCGTGCACGAGGTTATCAGATTCAGTCAAGTTCAAAACTTGATGTAATGTAAAATTTTGATATTCATATATCGATGCATATTTGGCCATGCCGTATCTAATATTACTTGTCGACTGCAAACATTCAATTGCATTTTAGTCACATACATGGCCTGCAAAGAACATTGGATAAAAACGCTCGGCTTGAACTTGTGTGTATGTACTACGCGATTTACATGCTTTCCTTTTACACTGCGATTATTGGACATTCAGCCAGAGAGTGATTTTATCAGCAGTTCATCTTTACTTTGACAGTTGTGCTAACTAACTTAAAGCTTGACGAATGACTTTAATGCTAAATTGTTTGCTTAGGGTTTTGACTTCATAGCATATGTCCACATGTATTCAGGTGGGCAGAGATTCGTTTTTGTCCGATTTGAAAATGTTTGCTTAGACAATTTACAGAACAACACTCTTCCAACGTTTCTTAGCAATGTCCATGTTGACCATCTGAGTTGTTGCACAACCTCCCCGCAAAAAGAGGAAATTATACCTTGCTCTGAAGTAATCATTTTCAAACTGAAATTATTAACTGAATTGGGCAAATGAGGATTGCAGTTTATCGGTACTTTCAAATTTGGATTTCCTAGGATGATCTCAGCTTACCTGCCAGCAGACAGTGTTGTGTTATAAACAAGGAGCTGGTGGTGTAATACCTTGTTTATGTTATCCACACAGCTATTATGAGTGTATAATCTGTGGATGTTTAACTATTTTCCAATTACCTGTTATAACTTATGGAAGCCTGTGCAATACAAGTTTCTAAACCACTGGGATGGTACATGTAACTGTATGCAGTGAATATGGCTTTGTGATCATCTATCAATTCAGGGTCTGAAGTGGGCTAGGAGAGATTTTTTCTTGGCATTCTGTTGCACCTATGGCTACCTGTGGAGCTTGCCTTTATTACTATTATCCCACATTATCTCAATGTGTGTCGGATTATATATATATATTTATATATCTCACTTACAAATGTATCTAACAGTTTGTGGGACGCAGACATTTTCGTTGTAATATTCCTGCCATAATATTTGCTATGTGATTTGCCTGGAATAATCACTTGATGCAGTTTTGAAAATATTGCGGTGAAGTTGAACTACATCTACATGGCATTCCTGTTCTTGTGAGAGTTATATGTACCCAAAACTTCGATCGTATCGGAAGAATATTTACTCTCGACATGAAGAGAGTAAAGAAAGTCAGTATTGCCGCAGTGAAAGTGACGCGACCCAGTCCGTCTGAGCCTAGTTATGATATGGTCAATGAGGCCAAGATATTACCAGGCATTTCTAGTCAAGGGAGCTTGTACACTTCGGGAAAATTTGGAGGTTCTTTGCGGACTATCAGCGTCGCGTCTAGCCATGAGAGTGGCCTCACTACGCCGGGCAGGTTCACTGCCGGCAGCTGTAGTCCCTCCCAGTCATTGATCAGCTGGGATATGGAAGATCATATCGGAATACGTTTGATCAAAAGTGGTATTGCTGCCGTGACAGAAATGGGACTTTCCAGGGAAAGCTCTTTGCTTTCAGATGATATGTAAGTTTATAATATTTATGCTGCACTTTTTGGGAAATGTTTTTTTCTTCTATTTAGCATCCAGTATTTCTGTGGAATTACCTAATGTGCTGTATATCCTAGGATTATCATACTCATATTTGCTAAGAATCAAATTTTTAATAATTCTTCAATCTGTCTCAATTAGAGTTAATATATATATAATTGTCTGCATTAATCCCACATACATACTGTATATGAAACTGACTTTCAGCGGGTGGTTAGTGGGTGTCCGGTGGGCACGGGTTCCTGTTGCTTCAATGCATTTGGAAATGTGATGTCTAGCACTGTAGCATCGCTTGTCCTTATTGCACCATGTCAGCATCCTGTCTGTGTCTTGTGTCCTGTTCTCAGTGTTTTATAGGATGGATGGAGGATGTCTGGTTCCATGCTGCTTCAAAGATTTCTTCTTTGAAGTAGCAGGAACGCAACCTGGCTGGGTGATGCTTAGTTGGTACGTCGCAATATGACTGAAATATTGTTGAAAGCAACATTAAATCCTTTTCACTCACTCCTTAAATCCTATTCACTCACTCAGTAAGAACAAAATAAAAATGGTCTTGTCTTTGATTGAAGACCCATATAAAATAGTGTACACAGTGCACTGACGTGCAACAAAGAGGTAGTATCATCATTTAAAAATATTCAGCAAATAACATATTTCGATAACAGTTACGTAGTTCATGTGGTTGACATCAACTATGGTGAACATTTTTCGGTGATTATCATGAGCATTGAATTCACACTGCAGACTTTCTCTGAATAAATGACAACGCCTGCACTTAGGTCCAGTGCCTGAGATGATCATTCACTATCTTAGAACTATTATTGCACTGCGACAGCTTCTAACGTGACGTCATGAACACCTGGTCACATTATCCAACATCATTTTCCATTTTCATCTTGTTCACTAGACTGAATTAAAGAATCTAAAAATATCGTTCCCTATATGAAATACAAGACTTCGTAACTTGCAAAGCCTTTGGCAAATGTTGCAGGAAATCATGATCAACTATTAAAATCACGTGGCTACTACCACTTTAATTTTTTTTGTTAACCTTGAAATTTGGATAAAGTTATTCTTCTGAAGCATATGAATTTAATGAAGCAAACCTAATGTGAATATCTCACACTGAAAGCATCCATGTGAATGGATCTCTGATATTTGGCAGAAATTCCCCACATGTGCAACCCATCACAATCTCAGAAATTTTGTATTCTGATTGGCTTCAAAATTTCTGTTGTTGAGAATTTCAATACAGATACTAACTGTAGACATATATATGTTTAAGAAACTTATTGTATTTAGTATACCATTACATTGTCGTAATTCATCACTCTTCAATGCTGTGGATTGGAAGCTTATGAACTAAGCTTCATACCAAGGCTTTAAGCACTTGTAGAGTGGCCCCAAGTGCTTGCACCAGGATTGAAAATGAGTTCATGGTATCAGGGGTAGGCCGGGCAGATATGATAATTTTTTAGCGGATCAAGTGGACTTATTCTGGGTTAGGGAGTTACATGCTATAGTATTTGGTCCTGAGTGTATTAAATTATCACTGGAGGTGACACAGGTAGTCATTAATTATACGAATCATTGAGCACTTTATTAGTACCCTGTCTGTGTGTACATGTCACAACAGTTCAGACACAATACCATGAATACAGGGGTTCAGGTTGTTCAATAGTACCTGGTAACTCAGACCTTTATGAGTATTGTAAAGACTAATAATTCAGTCGCACTATTTACATTCAATCTCCCCTCAATGGACCCGGCATGGTTTTAGTGAGGTTTTGGCCACCCTGAGGTGCAGTTTGTAGTGCCAAAATGAAATATCGTGTATAAAGAAAATTTTCAGTTAGCTTGAAGTATATTATCTTGTTGTGTGGTGTAAGTGTTTTCCAAGCCCTGGGGCCCTGTGGGGCTTCCAGGGATTGACCTGGGATGTCGTTGTGCACACCGCAGGCCATGGTAAGAATAGGCTTCAGCTCCTTGGACAGCTTGTCGTAAGAGGCGACTAACTGAGGCACCCATGGGGTTCCCGGGTGTGAAAAGGAATAGGACCCAACGTCGTGATATGTCTGAAATTTTAGTTGAAATCGACGTTAAATCATATCCACTCAATCACTCCAAGCCCTGGGTCTTAGGGTTTTTGAATAATGTACAGCATCTTGCAGTAGTGTATTTCTGCAAAATCATCTATTTGGAGAGGAAAACAGCACACTTTAACATATAAAACCATGCAGTGCAGAACCAAGATAAACTTCACCCCAAAATATTGGTCATGTCAATACATTGTAGTTGTTCTAAGACCCAGGGCTTGGAAAATTCTCAAACCGTAAATATACTTTATGCTAGATGAAAAATTTCTTTGATACATGACATTTCATTTCGGCACTCCAAACCCCACCCTCCATGGAGGCCAAAATCCCACTAAACTGCACTAGGTCCTTTGTTCTTGAATTATGATCAGTGAATCTGAATAATTCACCTTCTAAAAGTAGAAGTAACTACATTGAAGTAAGGTCCCGCTTGTATTATCTCATCAATTTCCAATCTAATGAATGTGATCCTGCCAGTACTTCTAGGTGATAATGCTCTACATGTGACTTAAGGATGTCCGCTGGTGGTATATCAAAGTAATTAACTTTTTGAATAATGTGTGTTGTTGCATTCATAATTGTGTAATATGAGGAAAAACAAAGAAAAAAATATAGGTTGGTGTGCATTTTTTAGCTGTAGGCAACATTATGTGGACTGATCCATGCTCAATTTGATAACCCAGAAAGCATAGGGAATAGCCCTAGTTTTGAAGCATATTCATGAAAAATTCATATAAATAGTATTTAACTTTTTCTTATATTCTAACTGTTTGCAGATAATCACAATGTCTATCAAAATTTGGCAAATTGGATGGATGTTGGTGTGCAAAATTCTCGGCTAGAAGGCTTTTAAAGGAAATCCCCATCTCTTAACCTAGGGAAGGGAGATAACTCAATAGAAAAACAGGCAAAATGGCTGCCAAAGTCAAAAACCACCAGCGGACATCCTTAATTATTACAGAGCTTCCATATACAAACAAACTACCTTGAAATTATATACTAGTATGGTCATCCCTCTAATAATTCAATCACAGGAAGTGAAATTTTTCACTTAAAATCTGGGGGTGTTAAATTTCAATAGAACAAGAAGTTGACAAAATGGTCCAAAATCATGGTTTAAGAGAGTGTTTAAAATTTCTTAGAACAGCCGATTGAATTTTGTCTCCAGAAAGGGTGGTGATTGAATTTTGATAGGGGGAGTGAATTATTGAAGGGATTACTGTATTATGTATCACCCCTCCTACATGTACTCAAGTACTCATTACTTTAATAAGATACGCTTTATGTACCAGTAATACCTCCAATATTAAAAAATGTACTATGTTGCAGACGTTCAGCAATTTTTAATATCTGGCAGTTTTCGATTAACTCTAGCAAACATGCTAATCACATCTAATTACATCCATTTAAGCAGTAATATTGTGAATTCTCCCACACCGTGTAACAATAGCAGTTACATTCTGACATTGTTATAAATTGGTCTTGCCTGACTGATTCGTCCAATAATAAAACCAATCATCTGTCAAGCTAGCAGGGGTTCTGACGAGCCCAATCATTTGACAGCCATGTATTGGGAGAGTTCAATAATAGTCTCCAACAGAAGTCAACTCAGGGTTCAGATCAAAGACAGAGATAAAGCGAACAAACAAAGTGAAATGAAATTTAAGCTATTCTAGATATTGCATACCTGGGTGACATCTATGTCCTGGATAATATCTGTTGTCTGTGTATACAAGGACGACTCAAGAAAATACTGTGGCGACAGTAATAATACATGGACATACAGAACTATAATTACATGAACCGGTATCTAGTTCTTGAGCGATCTCCATTCCATGGGATTCCGGACGTGTAGAACATGCTCTGTGTCTATCTATTTGATCGGGTACATTAGTGACAAACACCAATGTTGAGACTTTGGGGGCATGCTGTTGATGTTGTATCCTGTTACAGGTAACATTTTTGTCTGTTCTCTTACCTAATCTTATTTACGTATTTTCCCATTTGTTCTCTACTAGAAGTATATAAACTGCTTACGTAGAATATGTTATTCAGCTGGCCTCTATCAACTGAGTGATTTGAGTATTTTGTTATGTGATGAGTGAGCAATGTCACTGAATCAGTACACTGTGACTACTTATCTGTGATCTCTGATTGGATCATCTCCAAGCAGCCACAGTTGTTTAGTGATCACTTCGCTGGTTGATGTCCACTTTTGGCATAGTTGGTTATGGTTAACTTGTGTTACACCTGATTGGTTCATCTTCAACCCGGGCATAGATGGTTAGTGATCACTTGACTGTTACCCTTGATTGGGTCATCTGACATCATCTTGATTGGTCCATCTCCACCACTGACATGTTCCGTCAGGGATGATCTGTCCATTTCCACCCTATCATGTATGGTTCATCTGGGATGATCAGTCCATTTCCACCCCTGACATGGTTCATCAGGGATGATCGGTCTATCTCCACCCCGGACATGGTTCATCCAGGTTGATCTGTCCATCTCCACCACTGACATGGTTCATCTGAGATGATCTGTCCATCTCCACCACTGACATGGTTCATCAGAGATGATCAGTCCATATCCACCCCTGACATGATTCATCAGGGATGATCAGTATATTTCTACCCCTGACATGATTCATCAGAGATGATCAGTCCATCTCCACCACTGACATGGTTCATCAGAGATGATCAGTCCATATCCACCCCTGACATGATTCATCAGGGATGATCAGTATATTTCCATCCCTGACATGGTTCAACAGGGATGATCAGTCCATCTCCACTATGACATGGTTCATCAGGTATGATCAGTCCATCTCCACCCCTGACATGGTTCATCAGAGATGATCAGTCCATATCCACCATTGACATGATTCATCAGGGATGATCAGTCCATCTCCACCACTGACATGGTTCATCAGAGATGATCAGTCCATCTCCACCCCTGACATGGTTCATCAGAGATGATCAGTCCATATCCACCACTGACATGGTTCATCAGAGATGATCAGTCCATCTCCACCCCTGACATGGTTCATCAGAGATGATCAGTCCATATCCACCACTGACATGGTTCATCAGAGATGATCAGTCCATCTCCACCATGACATGGTTCATCAGAGATGATCAATCCATGTCCACCCCTGACATGGTTCATCAGAGATGATCAGTCCCTATCCACCCCTGATATGATTCATCAGGGATGATCAGTCCATCTCCACCCCTGACATGATTCATCAGGGATGATCTGGCCATCTCCACCACTGGAATGGTTCATCAGGGATGATCTGTCCATCTTCACCACTGACATGGTTCAACATGAATGGTCAGTCCATCTCCACCATGACATGGTTCAACAGGGATGATCAGCCCATCTCTACTATGACATGATTAATCAGGGATGATCAGTCCATCTCCACCATGACATGGTTCAACATGGATGATCAGTCCATCTCCACCATGACATGGTTCAACAGGGATGATCAGTCCATCTCCACTATGACATGATTAATCAGGGATGATCAGTCCATCTCCACCATGACATGGTTCAACAGAGATGATCAGTCCATATCGACCCCTGACATGATTCATCAGGGATGATCAATCCTTCTCCACTACTGACATGGTTCGTCAGGGATGATCAGTCCATCTCCACTATAACATGATTAATCAGGGATGATCAGTCCATCTCCACCATGACATGGTTCAACAGGGATGATCAGTCCATCTCCACCATGACATGGTTCAACAGGGATGATCAGTCCATCTCCACTATGACCTGATTAATCAGGGATGATCAGTCCATCTCCACCATGACATGGTTCAACAGAGATGATCAGTGCATATCCACCCCTGACATGATTCATCAGGGATGATCAGTCCTTCTCCACTACTGACATGGTTCATCAGGGATGATCAGTCCATCTCCACTATGACATGATTAATCAGGGATGATCACTACATCTCCACCATGACATGGTTCAACAGAGATGATCAGTCCATATCCATTATGACATGGTTCATCAAGGATGATCAGTTCATCCCCACCATGATATGGTTCAACAGAGATGATCAGTCCAACTCCACCATGACATGATTAATCAAGGATGATCAGTCCATCTCCACCATGACATGGTTCAACAGGGATGATCAGTCCATCTCCACTCCTGACATGATTCATCAGAGATGATCAGTCCTTCTCCACTACTGACATGGTTCATCAGGGATGATCAGTCCATATCCACCCCTGACATGATTCATCAGGGATGATCAGTCCTTCTCCGCTACTGACATGGCTCATCAGGGATGATCAGTCCATCTCCACCACTGGCATGGTTCATCAGGGATGATCAGTCCATATCCATTATGACATGGTTCATCCGGGATGATCAGTCCATATCCACCCCTGACATGATTCATCAGGGATGATCAGTCCTTCGCCACTACTGACATGGTTCATAAGGGATGATCAGTCCATCTCCACCACTGGCATGGTTCATCAGGGATGATCAGTCCATATTCATTATGACATGGTTCATCAGGGATGACAGGTCCATCTCCACCATGAGATGGTTCAACAGGGATGATCAGTCTATCTCCAACATGACATGGTTCAACAGGGATGACGAGTCCATCTCCACTATGACACGATTCATCAGGGATGATCAGTCCATCTCCACCATGACATGGTTCAACAGGGATGATCAGTCCATATCCATTATGACATGGTTCATCAGGGATGATCAGTCCATCTCCACCACTGATATGGCTCAAAAGGATGATCAGTCCTTCTCCGCTACTGACATGGTTCATCAGAGATGATCAGTCCATCTCCACCACTGACTTGATTCATCATGTGTGATTGGTACATCTCCACCACTGACATGGTTCATCAGGGATGATCAGTCCATCTCCACCCCTGACATGATTCTTCAGGGATGATTGTTACATCTCCACCACTGACATGGTTCATCGGGGATGATTGGTACATCTCCACCACTGACATGGTTCATTGGGGATGATTGGTACATCTCCACCACTGACATGGTTCATTAGGGACGATCAGTCCATCTCCACCACTGACATGGTTCATCGGGGATGATTGATACATCTCCACCACTGACATGGTTCATCATGAACGGTTCTTCTCCACTACTAATAGGGTTGGTCAAAGATAACTTTGAGTGGTTCTTCTCCACCACTGATAGGGTTGGTAATGGTATGAATTTAAGGATCTCAGCTCTTCAGACATCTTGTCATAAGAGGTGACTAACTGGAGCATCTGTGAGGTTTTGGGGTGTGAGAAGTAATAATACCCAAATGTTGCCATATGGCTGAAAGATTGTTGAAAGCGATGTTAAACCATACTCACTCATTATTGGATTGGTTCATCTCCACCATCAATTAATCTACACCCCATTTTTACTCCACACCCCTGACACAGTTGGTTGGATGTACCTTGATTCCTGATTTGTTCATCTCATTTAATGGTACAGTTGATTAGGGAACATTTGATTGGATCATCTTCACCTCTGACACAGAGATCATTGTGTTGGTTCATCTCCAATCTGGAAAATATCACTGTATTAGCTCATGTCCAACCCGGACACAGTTAGTTACTGATAACTTGATTGGTCCTTGCCCACCCCTGACACAATTGGTTAGGGATCAAATGATTGGTTAATATCAATGCCTGACACAGTTACTTCAAAATCACTTGATTGGTTCATATCCACCCCTGAAACATTTGGTTATGGATTACTTGATTGGTCCATCTCCACCCCTGCCACACTTTGTTATGGATCACTTGATTGGTTCATCTTCACCCCGGGCACACTTGGTTATGGATCACCTGATTGGTTCATCTTCATCCCTGACACACTTGGTTATGGATCACTTAATTGGATCATCTCCACCTCTGACACACTTGGTTATGGATCACTTGATTGAGTCATCTTCACCCCGGACACACTTGGTTATGGATCACCTGATTGGTTCATCTTCATCCCTGACACACTTGGTTATGGATCACTTAATTGGATCATCTACACCTCTGACACACTTGGTTATGGATCACTTGATTGAGTCATCTTCATCCCTGACACACTTGGTTATGGATCACTTAATTGGATCATCTCCACCTCTGACACACTTGGTTATGGATCACTTGATTGGTTCATAGTCATCCCTGACACACTTGGTTATGGATCACTTGATTAGTTCATCTCCGTCTCTGACACACTTGGTTATGGACCACTTGATGATTCATCTTCACCCCTGACCCACTTGGTTATGGATGACTTGCTTGGTCCATCTTCACCCCTGACACACTTGGTTGTGGATCACATGATTGGTTTTTCTCCATCCTTGACATATTTAATTGGTTTGGGATCACGTGATTGGTTCATCTTCTTCCATGACACACTTGGTTTGGGATAACTTGATTGGTTATTCTCCATCCCTGACACACTTGGTTTGGGATCATTTGATCGGTTCATCTACACCCCTGACACACTTAGTTTGGGATCATTTGATTCGATTGGTTCCTGCAGCATACCTTCGCATCAACAAGAGATATCTTGGCAATCTCTCTATAAGTGTAAAAATCAGGATGATGCTGAAAATCATTATATATCATCTCATGGTTAAACTTCAGAAGTGCTTCTGTACCACTTCACCACATAGCATTTTGAAGATTTCAATGATTGCCAATATACATTTTCATGTGAATCGGTCTGGTGAGTAAATATATAGTCATTTCAATTAAGGCACACCTAATTTAACCATATCAGTGTATATTTACCCACTAATTGAATTCTTTAATATTTAGTGTGTGATCAATGAGATCAATATATCCACCATATGCTTTAAGCGAGTTCTAGTACATGTAAATAGTTTCTGCATCAAACATGATTAAAGGCATCACAGAACAGGATATTCATCCATTTCCACAAATGTGATTAATTAATAAGATCGGCTATATTTTGATCGCCAGATGCTGTGTTTTGTTTGGTTTATTTATTGCCATTGGTTTCATACAGTTGAATTGCTGAAGTTGTCAGAAAGAATTGCGTAATTTAGTGCCATGATTTATTTCAGTTTTGTGTAGCATGGCATGCAAGTATATCCAGAAATCACTGCATCGTCTCAATTTTATGAACAACAATTAAGAGGTGTTACAGTAGCTTAATATATAACCTTGACATTCACATGGCGACACTCCACTGTTACTTAAATCCATGTCATTTTCTCCATATTCTGTTTAAAGGTTCTCAATTTAATTCCAAATATAAAATAAATTGAGGGGGGGAGGGGGGGAGTCAATGCGATTTGTGAATATTTTCCACTGCCAATGATTGGGCTGTTTTGCTCATTTTTATACGCCCGCCCAAAAGGCGAACGTATTATGTGATGGCGGTTTCCGTCCGTCTGTCCGTCTGTCCGTCCGTCCGTCGGGGCGTCTGTCCGGTTCTCGTGTCCGGTCTATATCTGGGACAGTTTCCTATCCACAACTCCAATTTTTGGTGAGTGGGATACCCTACGGGGAGATGATGTGTCGCGTACCAAAATGAAGGTCGAGGTCACAGGTCACTGGCCTAAAAAACAGGAAATCACTGAAGTGTTCGTGTCCGGTCTATATCTGTGAACGTTTTCTATCCACAGTTGCAATTTTTTGTGAGTGGATATGCCAGGTGGGAGACGATGTGTCGCGTACCAAAATTAAGGTCGAGGTCAGAGGTCAAAGGTCACTGTTGCCAAAAATCAGGAAATCATTGATCGTTGACAGTTTTCTATCTACAGTTCTAATTTTTGGTGAGTGGATGCCCTAGGGGGGGGAACGATGTGTTGCATAATAAATGTAGGTCAAGGTCAGAGGTCAAAGGTCAGTGTGATCGAAAAATCAGGAAATGTTAAAAATTTCTAATTTTTTGTGAGTGGATTCAATAGACGGAAGTGAAGTGATATATACCAAAAATTAGGTCAAGGTCAAAGGTCACTGACCCCAAAATTAGGAAATTATTAAAAATAACATTTTTTGTGTCCGTATAAACATTAGGGGGACACAATGTGTCACATACCAAAATGTAGGTCAAGGTCAAAGGTCAAGGTCACTGTGACCCCAAATCGTGAAATTGTTAAAAATCATGATTTTTTGTGTCCATTGAGAAATTGAGGGGAGATGGTTTGTCATGTACCAAAATTTAGGCCAAGGTCAAAGGTCAAGGTCACTGTGACCCCAAAATCAGGAAATCATTAAAAATCATGATTTTTTGTGTGCATTGATAGATTGAGGGAAGACGATGTGTTGTGTACCAAAATTGAGGTCAAGGTCAAAGGTCAAGGTTACTGTGACCCCAAAATCAAGAAATCATTAAAAGTCACATTTTCATATGCCTGTCGAAGACGAGGTCGTGTAATGCGATGTTGCGTTCTGTCCATTCATCCATTAACATTTGTTGTCCATGCGATAGCTCTAGTTTCAAGGTACATGTATGGATTGGTACCAAACTTTGAGTATACCTTACTCGCATGGCAAAGTGGAGCCATACATATGAGATCAATTTGTCAAAGGTCTAGGTCGCAGTCCCCAAAAACTGAATCAAGCTTAGCTGACTAAATGTGTTGGAATATTGTTGGGATATTCGAAGTTCTTTCCCCTGCATTTATATGGTATTGTCCTGTGGAGTTGTCTCCCATGTTTGAAACGCTTCATTTAGTTAAGCTGTTGTGAAATAAAAACCATACATTTACTAATTTAACGGGGAGAGGAGTCCTTTATGAACTTCACACCTGTTTATTAACTCAAGAACAAAGGTTTACTTCATCACTTTCTTCTTCCTTCATGAAAAATTCTCTCCTCTGAAAGGAATCCATTTGCAGGAAAACTACTATTTTCTTGTGTTTGACTATTGTCGATTTCAGTGTGGGATATGTGAGCTCTCAGCTCTTGCTTCAAGGTCAACTAGTTACCAAGAGTTAAGCTCATTTTAGTTTATCATTCAATATAAGATGTGATATATGTTACATTCTCATAAGCAAAAAAATTGTAGACCTTTCTCTGGATTGCTAGATCAATTGGAATCAAGGCTATTAAACAACCTTGAAATTTGAACCAATGTAATTCCAGATATACGGGCGTATATTGAAGCCCCTTGGGCTCTTGTTACTACTGTTCTAGTACTACAATTTCCATGAATGTTTACATGTAACATCCATGTCACTTTCTCCATAATCGATATAAATATTCCAAATTTGGTTTAGATTAAAACTTTTGAATAAAACTACTTCTTCATTTGATAGCACAGGTAGACATGCGGTTCAGGAATTTCCCCTGATGTTTTCAAACAGAGCTAGGATAACATCACACAATCTATTGCATTATGAAGTCCAGAAATCATGACATTCAGAAAGCAATGACATGTCGGTGATGTGCTTCTGGACTGCACTGCAACTTGCATAAATGGTCATTTTGGATAGTGTCGAGCCACCTTATAATAATTGTAAACTACATGTAAAATACAGATGTGAACATTGTTTTTATCACAGTCATGTGTTTCACAGTTTCTACTATTTCACCTCTATTTCACAATCAGTGGGTGTATCAGTATCTAACAGATTTCTTTGTAGTGGTGGAAGCATGTTATTCCGATAAATCGTATTGCTAGCCATGGTTTTCACACCGGCACTTCCCACCATTTATCCTCAATTATAGCCATCAGTAGTGATATCAATATCTGATTGATGATAGATCGGCCATTTCCATTTCTATCCTTGTCATTCAAGCCTTTGTAGTGTGGTCAAGGACACATCATTGATTAACCTGTAAGGTGATAGCCTCTCAAGTGTTTAGTGTCTCGTGTGCCATATCAGGTTTCCCCACAGGATATCTAATTTTAGGGATATATACCTGCCCACCTAACATCATTAATCATGCCGTAATTGGGACTCTAAGGCCTACTAAACAAAAATGATTGTTTATCATCCCTGCGCACATCATATAAAAACCTCCGCATGTATAGAAATTGTAATACGAAAAAAAGAGTATTTTTTTCACAAAAAAATATGGTGGATGGGCGTATTGGAGGTATACTTCCTTCAAGGTCCATCTAGCTGTTTTTACCTAGACAGAAGGTAGCGATGATGGAGAAAGTGGAAAATTTCAACAGAGGGAGAGATAATTTGCATGCAGCTAGATGGTTGTCATGTACACAAAGTCGAAAGATCCTGTTCATCATAGGAAAAATTATTGATGGCCTGAAAACTTTAAAACACTTCCAAGCACAGAATCTCTAATGTCAGCTGTATCAAAATTTTTGAGTTCAGAAAAAAAAAAAAAAATTGCAGTCCTTGTCACTCTTACTTCACAAAAGGATGATAAACAATCTTTTTTTTAGTAGGCCTAATTACCACTTTTCTGCATTAATTGTCCAAGCGCTTCCACACCAGTTGAGGTGAAATATCAAAGTCTTGCCCAGCATCCGGCACGTTTAACTGCATACCCAGTAGCAAAGAAATTGTTGAAATACTGATATATTTCAGTTTACATATAAATCGTGATCCTTGTCACCTCTTACATGAACCAGTCTCTTGGAAAGTGTCTTACGCTATATGTACTTCAGAGACCGGAGAGTTATGGATCATGTGAGGGTTACCCAGGGCTTACTTTGGGTCCATCAGTAGAATCGATCTCGTGATCAGAATAGTGAGATTTAATGTTTTGAGTTATGAATAGTATTACAGAAGATTGTTTGTGCTGTGTCTTTCTTTTTCAACTGGTACAATTTGTGAATTTGGACTAAGAGACAATTTGAAGATATCACAATGTTATCTCAATACAGGTAGGTGATAAATTTAAGACCTGGTTGGATTAAGTTAAACCATAATAGTTGTACATATAGCTACAATGTATCAACTCTCTGTTGTGCATACCTGTCGCTGGAGTGGGTTCATGGTCCATGAGAACAATTTTTTATGTTCCTTTCAATATTTTGTTTGATAAGGCATTCGCACACCTATTTCACCCTGAATAGCCTAAAAATTTGTCACAATAACTTGAAATTAAGCCTAGAATTACAAATTTCAGAATTACAAATTTCAAATTTAAAAAAAAAAAAATGGAGTGAAGCCAAGAATTTTAATTTTGGCATAGAATTTCAAATTTAATTCAACTCGCCCCTCGGGGGAAATTCTAGGCTTCATTTCTATCTAATTGTGATTGAAAGGGGGCATATGGAAATATATGTTGCCGGTACCATAGTAACAAAAAAAACTAAACATTTTTGTTGGATCTGAAGAAGTCTTGAAACAACGGAATGGTTTCTTGACAGTCCTATGAGTACCACGACATGCCATGCTCACCAGATGGCCGCCTGGTTACAGGACTGGTCGAAGTGCTAGAGTAAACCAGCTAATCAAACTAACCCACACGAATGTCAACAAACGCACAACCCAACTTTGCAGCAACACTAGCAATACAACCCTTCAGCATATGGCTTCATTGATTTGATGTAGCTGAATATTTATAGAATTAAAACAGACTGGACTGATTTTTCGCCTGGGGTATATAATTGATCAAATCAAGATTTTGTGAGCATTCAGGTTTGTGGGAGATTGAGAGAGAGTTTCTTGGGTTTTAGATGAGTTGTAGCCCCTTTCAACAAATTTTTGAGCAGACAAAATTGCCATGAGGTACATGTAAATGTGAAGTCAGCATTTTTTCAAAAATGCACGGATGCAGTTTTATGACCGAATAGAAGGATAAACTACAAGAATAAGATGGACTAAATGATGTTTTTTTTGTGCAAATTTCAGGGAAATTAACCTTGATTTCTTGGTATTTTCTTTCTCAGGTTAGATACATGTATGTACTTGGCACATTTGAAATTGAATTTTCTTCCAGTCACAATTAAATTTTCTTGTCTAGGGTGAAAATTAAAAAAAATATCAGTTAAGTTTTTTTTTTACAACTTCACAGTTTTGATAAGGATGGCGGAAATGTACGACTGGAGGAGAAGATCAAATTACGTCATTTACAACAGTTGATGCAGCAGTTTATGGTACACCAGCCTCACATTGATCCCACTGAAGAGGCATATCGGATACGACACCACAGAACAAAAGACAGGCAACCGCCAGGATGTATGAATCTCCCAGAATTCAAAGAAGCCATAACCAGAGTTTTGGGGACTAATGAATATGACGAGTATTTAGAAAAGTTATTTACAAAGGTATGTTGGATTTCTCTATCAGACTTCAGTGTTCATACTTCAATCTTGACTTCGCTGCTGTAGAAACATGGAGTATTTTAGTATAATAGACAATTTTGGAAACTCCAAAGAATCATGGGACATTCTCTAGTTACAAGAACGCTGATTGGTTGATTTGAATTTTGAAAACAATTTGTCAAATTTCATTGACCCACATAAGACACTGTAGGAACATCCAGCCTCATCAGGAAAAGGTCTACTGGTTCCGGCCAATGACAGCTTAATGAAATCGCTATATAATAGTAGGAATATGTTTTGAAGTTATATCAGATGATTCATTCCTGATCTCAAACTCATTTTGGGCCATGTTGGATGATTTGATTTTCTCATTTGCAGGTATCTAAAATTCATGGAAGCTATATTGCCTCATTTGCGGCTTTTTCTTTGAGATTGTTAAAATAAAATTGCTCATTAATATCTCCTGAACAGTTGTTACCTATGTTCTTCAGTGATGTATTGTTTTTATCACACAGTTAGACACTTCCTGTGATGGTTATGTGGACTGGAATGAGTTCTGCACCTATATGTTACTTCTGTACAGAGAAAATGACTACCTCACCACCAAACGAGAAATCCCCTTCATCATCGAACCTAAAATCAGACATATTGTTTACAACAGGGTGAGTAGAGCATATACGCATACATGTATGTTGGCCTATACAAATGCTTGTAGCCCCTTTTGTATTAAATGGGCAGATATTCAGTAATACCATGATCAATTTTAATTGATTTAATTTTTATGAGTTTTCAGCGCAGGATGACCCTAGTACTCATGTTTATTTAATAAAATGTAATGTCATTGTGATTTGTTTAATTGTATTTTATGAACTAGAGCCAGTTTCAACTAGAACTCAGCCAGTTTCCCACTTTCAATAATACGGTAATACCTCTAATAATTCAATCACAGGAAGTAAAATTTCCCACCATAAAAATCTGAGGGTGATCAAATTTATTAGAATAGGAAGTTGACAAAATGGTTCAAATCATACATGTAACCAATTATTTCTTTGTTATTTCAATAATTTCAGAGGGTGTTCAAATTTTTTAGAACCACTGATTGAATATTGTCTCCAAAATCTGGGGTGATTGAATTTGGATAGGGGGATTGAATTATTAGAGGGATTACCATACTCATGTAAAATTTGTTTGTTTGTCCGATGATGGGCGGAGTTATTTTCGAAAGCTTGCGAATATACAATGTATTATATTGTGCAGGTCATTCTATGTTTATTGGTAATATATGTCAAGTCCCAGAGATTCCGTTAATTATTGTCCCTAATCCTTTAGCATTTGACTATAACATTTCTCGAATCAGTTACAACTGGAATTAGATGTATATTATAATAAATGTTTGCTAAATTCCTTTCTTATTTACTTCCACTTCCAGCAAGAACCTACTTCTAGGGTTGTGACTGTTGAAAACCCGTACAGATATGTGGCCATTAGCAAGGTTTGTGATTGTGCAGGATAGATTAGTGCTCGTATTTAGATTATCAATTGGAACATTTAAACATATTCTGACTTGAAAAAGTGCTAAGGGGCTTGTTGCCCACCTGAGCAAACTTTCATACATCCGATAACAATAACTTCTGAAAACCTGACTGGATTAGGACAAATTGGGTAATTGTGGGTATGCCACTGGATCACACTTGGGATTGCTCTCCATGGCAGGTACCAAATGTTGCGGTTCCAAGCCAAATCAATTGTTTCAGTGTCGGGGGACTTCAACCGCACGGGTTTTCATTCTTTCCCCAGTTCCATGATGAATAAATTTCCAGAAATGAACAGATTTGCTTATAAAACGGGAGAAATCAAGTAATGGAATTAAAGAGATGAACACATTAGGGCCTATTAACTGATAGTGTTGACCCCTGCAGTGTTTATGTGAGACAGTTGTGAATTGCCAGCTTGCCAGCTTGAAGGGGAGTTCACTCAATCAGGCAAAACTTTTGCCACTAATAGTAAGATTTTGAAGGTTAAAATTGCACCCAAGCAAACATGTATGCACCAAAATAATCATCTCACCAGGAGACAGTACAAAGTACAAAGATACAGTACAAAGAATTTTTTTTCATAAAATTTGACATCCCAGCTGGGCAACAAGCCGTTGAGAGCTTCAAGTTCTTGAATTTGTTTGGCTCAGCTACAGCTGGCAGTTGTACATGTAAGTGTGACAATTCTTTTCCATACCACAAATCTACATTGAGGAAATTTTAATAGTTAGCTGCTGATGATAGTCTTGAGTTAATTCACATCAAAGTTCCATATACATGTATTTTTCTATTTCTGGGTCCTTGAGAGAAGTTTCAGCAGAGCTATCAACAAAATAATGCATTTACGTAGAAATATATTTTACCTGCGACAGGAAGGAGTTGTGAGTGTCTGGGATAGTCACCTCCATTTTGAGAAGACGTTTACGATAGCTGAGGAGGAAGATGAGTCACACTCGATCAAGCGGAGGTTTAAGATGTGGGTCACAGACGCAATCTACATGCCCAACTGTCATAAACTGGCTATTGCTTCCACCAGTCGAGATATCCGCTTCTATGATGTCACCTCTAACCAATACTTTGAAGAATTCCATTTGTTCGGTAAGGCTTGTTTCTCAGTTTGCATGACTAAATGACTGGGTGAATTGAAACTGACATGTAATATTTATTCAAGTAACAAAGATATACTTCAGCAAAAAGAGAGAATCACTCAACCGCATGGATCTCGGTCATGATTGAACGGTCTGAAGCATTATGGAGCTTGACCTGAAGTTCGGGCGAAATTGCCATGGAAATAATTGTCCAATTACCGAGCGATTGTGTATGACGTGATATTTCTGGCGTAGATGTCCTGGAGCATCGATCAGGCATAGGCCCCAACTACCATGGGGTCGATCAGGCCAGATAATTTGGATGGCTTATAGTAGCCTAATGCGAAATTTTGTGGGCTGTATTCACCATTTCTATGTTGCAGTTAGTGTTGAGGGTAAGGGACCTGTCTTCAGAAATTCTCATCATGTTATTCCATCCGTTTGGTCTGTGAACCAATCAAATTTGTCAAAATGTTTTCAAATTTTCAAATCAACCAATCAGTACTCTGGAAGCTGGAATATAGCCCTAGAGTTCCCCAAAACAGTTCATTATACTTTCATCCAAAATCAACAGAATCAATATTCCATGGTATTTATATTGTAGATTATGATGAGTTGGTTTGTCTGGTCAGTGATAATCAACAGTAATAAATATTATAAGTTGTAACTCAATAAATAATAAGGTAAATTGAGGCAGTCCTTAGTATATTGTCGGGAGGTTTCACTTTTGTTTTTCAAATCATTCCAGCAATGCCAGATGTACCATACTGTTTTGATTACTGGTATGATAAAAAGGTAGGCTTTATTTTCTTTATATGTCAGTCTTAATGCTTAGTAATAATAATGATAATTGTATTATTCTTTCAGGTTCACAGTATAGTTTGACTGAGTTTTGCTTAGTACTATGTAAACTTTTAATTTTTACTTGCTAAGTAAAACTCCACCAGACACAATTTGTGATTGTAATGCAAATGATATTGCAAATGGTGTAATAATTCAATCACCTTGTTAACAGTCAATCAGCCCCTTTGTCTCTATTTATAATGAGTGACTGTAATAAATTTCATCACCTCCTGAACCTAGGAGAACTATATAAGTAAGTAAAGCAAGGTAAGCACTCCTAAGAATGGCAACCTTGCTTTACTATGCAAAGCTAGTCAGTGGGAATTCTAATGATAATAATATATAAGTAATGGTCTGTTGTTGTATCATTTCATCAACTCCTCGTCCTATTAAAATTTATAACTCCAATTATACTGTTAATGTGGCCGATATATCTGTTGCTATATTGGCCAGTATCAGGCCTAGCGAACTCATCCTTGCATGCGCCTCGTTTTCTCGTCCATCCATCTATTTCTGCGTGCTCTGGACCAATTCCGCTTGCACGGACCAGAAATTCTGACACTCGTCTGATCCAATCCTTGCAATCGTGAAGATTTCCATGGTCACCAGTTCTTCCCCAAAGTCATTTCGGCCTTTGGGGAAGTCAGTTTGGATCATGAACATCACCATAAAAAATGATGGTAAGTTAATGGAGAAGAACAGATTCTTCTCCACCATGATTGTTTAGCCCAAAGTCTCCGGCTTTTTCCATCGACAACATTCGGGTCAAGCGGACCTAGAAAGACGATAGATATTGTTGAAAATTTGTCTGAGCACATGGAATTTTTTGTACGTGGTGTAAGAATATTTCAAGAGCGCGATGATTGGATGGAGCGATTGCCAGGATTTATGGTCCATGCACACGGAATTCACCCAGAGCACAAGAAAATAAATGGATGGACACGGATCTGAGGTGCCTGCATGGAGGAGTTCACTAGGCCTGAATATGTAGTATGGTACATGATATTTTATCTTGCAGAATTCTAACGAAGAGTCCATGTTAGTGTTTGGTAATGACACTGGAGCTATTCATGTGTTGTACTTTACTAAGCCAGTCTCACAATTGTTTGACACCCCTTTCCAGAAAGATGATGGTGTAAAGAAAATATTCTTTCAGGTAAGGGAAAATTAAAAAAAGTGATACTACGAGAATAGTCATGACTCATGGGAAGGAAGGCGGCCATATTAGTATCATCATAATGGGGTTGAATAGAAGACTTTGTTGCAGGGCCTTGAACCACCGTCTTCATACACAAGTCCACTTCTCCTTCACACTTCGAATTAGCCCACTGGCTCTGTTCTGAAGAACTTATAAATAGACACTAAACGTCGTTGACCTCAAATCCATTTGAATTTTGAAATGTGCCATATAGGTGGGTTAATGATTGATTGCTGTATTTGTATCTAGCCATCCCCATCTGACTATATTAGGAGGAATGACACAACTACTGAGACAATATGGTTGGTTGTTTGAAGTTTAACGTCGCACCTAACCTTATTGGTCACACGGCGACGATGACCCAGACAAACATACCCTAGCTAGCAAAACCCTAACCAAAACGTTTGGTGCCAAGATGGCTGTAGTCAGGTTTAGGTTGCTATTTATGGCGCTCCTGTCTTTTACAAATTTTTACGTCTTTTACACGGCCAACTTCACCGAAAATCTACCAACTCCATTACGAAGTGATCTGGATACAGTGGGTAATTATATTGTCGGTCATCATGACTTTATGAGCAAAAATACTGGACTGGAATATTTAAACTTGATTGTCAGAACGGTGAAGAAAACTTGTACAGAGCAGATATGGGCCACTCGTCAGATTTACCGACCATGTACAGGTGTAAAGTCTTACTGCTGGCTTGTCCTATTGTTAGCCGGCGACGTCCAGCTGAACCCAGGTCCGGTCAAATGTCCGTGCCTTTTGTGTTCGAAATGTGTTCGGAGAAATCAACACGCCCTGACATGCGATCAATGTAATCGCTTTGTCCACAGGAAATGTATGAACATGACTGTAAACGAGTATCACAACATTAGACGAAGTGACACAACCTGGATATGTGCACAGTGCGTTACGCCAAATGTGAACTTTGCGGAATTTACAAACGATTTAGGATTGACACAAGCTGAAACAAATGTGCACAATCTTAAATTTGAGAGACCGTCCAGCAAAGGTATTGTAATTGGACATTTAAATATAAACAGCCTCGCGGATGATACACATGCCGACAGCTTAAATGTTTTGTTGGAAAATAAACCGATCGATGTACTTTTCATATCTGAAACAAAATTATCATCTAATATAGAAGTGTCAATACCGGGCTACAAGATGATACAGCGTGATGACAGAAATCGCCGAGGTGGCGGACTATGTTGCTATGTCAGAGAAGCCTTATCCGCCAAGCCTATACCTCCACCTATGCTGAACGCTCTCGAAAATACCTGGATTGAACTCAACCTACCGAAAACCAGAAAAATTCTTATAGGTGGGATATATAGACCACCTCGATCCAGCATACCGGACTTTTTTGAAATGTATTCAGCACTATTAGATTGCTTAGACCCGGATGTTGAAACTGTCATTTTAGGAGACCTGAACTTGGATACTTTTTCTAGAAGTGAAGCTAAGAAACTATTGGACATATCAAAGGATAGGGCATTTTCACAGTTAATTAAAGATGCCACTCGGGTAACTCCTACTAGTCAAAGCTGCATAGATCTTATTTTTGTTAATGATCCCAGTAAAATTACACACTCTGGTGTGCTCGAGGTTGGCATATCTGATCATTATTTGCAATACTGTGTCCGTAAAGGACAGATTCCTAAGCTGCCGCCAAAAATCATTAACACAAGATGCATGAAAAATTTTGACGAGCAAAAATTCATAAAGGACGTTAAGGATGCCCCATGGTGGGTTATGAATGTGTTTGATGATATACAGGACGCATGGGACTATTTCCATAAACTTTTTAACTATATCTGTGATATCCATGCTCCAACAACTCAACGCAAGGTTAAAGGTCAACCAGCTCCCTGGATAACCGATGAAATCAGGAGTCTCATGTACCAAAGGGACTATTTTAACAAACAGAGAAAAAAGACAAAAAGTACCTTTGATCATGAACAATATAAAAACTTCAGAAATCGGGTGAACATTGATCTCAGAGCAGCAAAAAAGGACTACTTTGAAACGAAACTGTTGGAATCCATGCAGAACTCTAGACAATTATGGACGCATCTCAAACGAGTCCTTCCAACGAAAACTGTGTCCGAAACTGCCGAACTAAATGTTGATAGCGCAGTCATAAAAGACAACTATCAGATTGCAAATGCTTTTAATGCCTTTTTTAGCTCAATAGGAACCAAACTCGCTGAGAAATTTGGAATGGCGCCGTCTAGGACGTCTCAAAATCAAAATGCTGACGGTGTGATTGACTTCAAGTTCTATGAAATTTTTCCAAATGTAGTCAAAAAAGTAATTATGAAATTACACTCTAAAAAGTCCTGCGGTATGGACCAGATTTATTCGACCTTTTTGAAAATTGCCTCAAATGAAATCAGCCAACCGCTCGCATACCTCTTCAATATTTCTATGAAGACGGGGAAAATCCCAATAGAATGGAAGGAGGCGAAAGTAACTCCAATTCATAAAGAAGGTGACCTGTCTGATCCTGGAAATTATCGACCTATTTCGGTCATCTCGAATGTAATGAAAATTTTAGAGAAGATAGTTCACAGACAGCTATATGATCATATTTCCTCCCATAATCTACTAAATGTATTTCAGTCTGGTTTTCGACCTGCCCACTCAACTTCTACTACACTCATTAATGTAAGTGATTATATACTCAAGAACATGGAAAGCGGACGCACCACAGGTGGCGTATTTCTTGATCTAAAAAAAGCTTTCGATACAGTTAATCCATATATTCTTTTGAGAAAATTATCAAATTTTGGTATAAGTGGTGTTAAACTTGAGTGGTTCTCAGATTATCTTATTGGTAGATCTCAAAGTGTCAGTTTTAAGGGATGTATGTCAGACTCCACAAAGCTTAGTTATGGAGTGCCCCAAGGCTCTGTTTTGGGTCCTCTTCTTTTCATTATTTATATAAACGATTTGCCCTCAGTGCTCAAGCATTCTAAGATGGTATTATATGCTGACGATAGTGCTATATTTTATTCTGATGTTTCTGTTTTAAAGATAAATCGGGCCTTAACAGAAGACCTAGAAAGTGTATCTACTTGGCTCAAAGAAAATTGCTTGACTTTAAATGTGGCAAAAACTAAATGCATGCTATATGGAACACATCAACGACTTGCTAAGGAAACCAATTTGAATCTAGATGTGAATGAGTGTCAAATTGACCAGGTTGACGTATTTAAGTATCTTGCTGTTTACGTTGACTCTTGCTTGACATATAGAGATCATGTTGACAAAATCTGTTCCAAAATATCGCAACGGATAGGTGTCATCAGCAAGGTCCGTAAATATATTTCACAGGACTGTGCAAAACTACTGTTTACATCTATGGTAACACCACTATTTGATTATTGTGATGTAGTGTGGTCGAATTGTAGTGACAAGCTCCAACGAAGGCTCCAGGTTTTACAAAATAAGGGAGCACGAATTATTTTGGGTCGTGGGAAACGGGAACACGTAGTAGACCTGCTTAAAGATCTAAATTGGTGTGATGTACGGAAACGACAGGAAATGCATGTCCTGGAAATGGTTTATAAATGTACAAATGGAATGGTTCCCTTTTATCTATGTGATTATTTTAATTTTAACTCCAGTGTTCATACTTATACCACAAGGCAGAGAAATGACATTCATATTGTTCTGTGTGCCTCAGAAAGCAAAAAGAAAACTTTTTTTATATAGAGGAGCTATTTTATATAACAAATTACCGACTGAAATCAAGTCATGTAAATCTCTTTACAGTTTTAAACGTAAATTAAGCGCATTTTACGAAGGCAACTGATTTTATTATACTTGTTATTTAATCGAGGTACAAGTGAACTCTAATGCCCCCTGGTATATATTATTGAAATTGTGTTTTAATGTGTGAAAGTTGTGAGATACAGGGCCGTCCTGGAAAGCAGCCCTTTGGTTGAGGATGTATTTACCCTGTTTAAATAAATTATCTATCTATCTATCTAAATAAAACTACATAAATTTTGAATTTTGAGAGAATGTCACTCTACACACAGTCAGTGGGTATGTTCTGATTCAGGGCTTATCTGTGGTTTGTAGATGGATTTGAATGCATTCGGTGAGCTGTTCTATCAAGACTAATTTGAAATGTGAACTTATATTTGAGAAAGAATGATTAAAAACTGATAAGTGTAATATATGTTATCACACAAATGATTAAAAATGAAGTCTCAGCAATCAGATTAATATGTTATCACTGACCTGTATTTATTCGTTCTTCAGGACCTTAGTCAGCACTCCAAGTGGGTTCGTCACGTTGTCTGTGAAGATGTTCATCCTGAGGTTATTCGACAGGTCAAGTACCTGGCTGAGAACGATGCTATTATTTCCTCCAGTGCTAGTCCCAAAAACTCACTCGTTATATCTGATATCAAAGGTCTAAAGAAGAGCTACATATTCAAACTGGAAAAGGTTTGTGGTGTTAGTTCCAAATTCTTCCTTGACCCATGTGCACAGGACACACCCAACTCTATATAAGCACAATGCATAAGTTACTGTTCGTCTTTAAAACTGTTATGTGAGGAGAAGGAGTGAGCTAGGCTTACATAGCCTGTAAGGCATCAAATTATGTAATGACAACACAATTGTGATATGTTTTAGCACAAAACAGTATTTATCATTGTTGATTTAGTTTCAGTGTCATACATGTATAATAGGTTTCTTTAAATTTTATGGAGAATTAAAGGATTACATGAAGTGTGTATTGAATTGAAAAATAATTACTACAGATATCCTTCTTAGATATTATTGGTTTAAAAATTCTGCACCTCACATTTTGATAAATGTTAAATACTGATTTAAAAACATATTTGTGATGACAACTGTACAATAAATCCTCTTAATAATTCAATCGTTCGTTCTAATAAATTTGATCACACTCTAACATGTCTAAAATCATTGAAATAACAAAGGAATAGTGAATTACCTGCAGGATTTTGAACCTTTTTGTCTACTTCCTGTTCTAACAAATTTGATCACCATCTGATTTTATGGTGTGAAATTCTACTTCCTGTTGAATTATTAGAGGGTTTACTATATAGCCTATACGGCTTCAGCTGATCACGTTACAATCCCAGAAACCTTCAACAGCCTTTTTCCATATAATACTCCGTAAAACCTATGGAGTATAACATACTGAGATAAGTCATCCCACACATGTATGTGGGATGAGCATGTGCGACACAGGTTGCCAGTTACGATGCTTGACATGAGCTGCAGGCATGATGCACTCCAGCAACATTTGATTTCTCTCCGTGTCATTGATATTTTAATAAAATACTGATTAAAGTAATGATTTAAATTATATGGAAAAAAGATTCCCATATTATCTTGATCATGGGATGAATATTCTCTCTCGAGAAAAGGAAAACATCGCCTCACCTCGGCGGCTCAGTTGGGATGTATTGTCCTTTTCTCGAGTGGGAGTTTTCATCCCATGATCAAGTTATATGGGATCTGCTAACTCACCAGTTACACATCTCTATTTGGGTAGTATCCATCACAGCTCTTCCTATGCTTAATGAGACTTTATAGGAATTGACATAATTACATTGTGAACCATCCTCATCTTCTACTTACAGGGTGTGGAGAGTTTTGATTACAGTAAGACTCTGAGTATCCTGGTGTCTGCCAGTGCGGACCATATGGTCCGATTATGGAACCCCTATGTGACCAGTAAACCGGTGGCCATCTTGATAGGTCATGCCACAGGGGTTATTGATGTGGTCATACATGAAGGACTCAACCAAGTATTCAGTTACTCCAAGGATGCGGTGTGTATTCTCATCATGGCCATGCTCTGTACACACTCATGTACGACAGGCCATCTCCCACTGGTGGAAATTACACACATGTGTATGCAAGTTCCCCTCATCTCTATGAGGTTGATGCCACATCTTTGTCTCCATTATGGAGGAAATTGTTAGCTCTGTGTCATAGTAGATATATATACTCTTGCATATACAGTGAAGTGGCATTACCATATTCCTCCATTGCATCAGAGATGAGTTCAGGAACTTACATATTAATACGTTTGACTTTGGCTTTCCGCTCTTCAGTACAGGGTAGAAATAACTTAAAACCTTGAAATGTGACTGCAAAAAATCGGAAATGTGAGCGAATTCTCGACAAAAATGTGCGCATTTTCATCGTGGCTGAAAAAGACCTCTTGCGACTACTAATATAATATGCACAGGATGTGATATTTACCAAATGCATCAGGGCATCTCTTATGCCCCTTGGTTGTACATGTATCAGGAAATCAGAAATGCACAACAGGATTTTTCCCGACAGCATTTTTTCTCAACGCGACTTCAAATGCAGTCAAATAAGAGTTGCACACAAGTTCTCCACCCGACGCTTTAGCTTTTAGCGCAGCATTATTTTAACTGTGATTTGCACGCAAGGGAATCATGTTCAAGGTTATGTTATTTCTGCCCTGTACTGTACATGTATCTCTAATGACTATAGTATTTTAGCCCTCCGCCGGTCTCTTTGTTACCCACATGCTGCTTGTATGTCCATTTTATCCTGTAAATAACTGCTTTGGATCGAAGGTCTCAAAAGCTGGAATAAGAAGTGCAGATCAACATCCACATATCATCTAGCAGCTAAACAACAATACTCTGCAAACTCTACTAGCTTCTCCCTATTTGGATTGATTGATTGTTGATTGTGAATGTCCTCTATTGTAGTAGATGAACTGTGGTATATCAGATAGCCAGGACATAATAATACACTGGTGTTCTGATATTCATCTCGTTTTTGTCAGTGAAGCAAAATGACTTTTCTTCCCAGAATCTTGTATTTGAATTTCCTAACTTTGATATCTAACTATATTGTTAACAGCTCACAAAATGATATGAAAGCAGTCACATATTATGTAGAATTTTTAGCCCCTTCTCCAGTAGATAGTCTCACTGAACTGATTTATCTGAAACCCATTTCATATTGATTCTGATAATGCTAACTTGCTGGTTCTAGGACAGTTAGAACTTACATGCTTGTCAGAAATAAAGTACAATATAAAACCTTCGCACTGTAGAGGTTGGTATAAATGCTGTGGCAACTTCGTAGTTGTGAAGGTGATTATTCACATAATTCTTGATCGGCAAGACCCGGGATGTTTTGTAGTTTATTAGAAAAATAACACTAGCATATAGTCCGGGGGCCTGTGTAGCCAAATAGGGGTCCCGTGCGAAATGCTTGTTAAAAGTGGGCAACATTGATATTATTATTCCTCCATATGTGCACAAAGAGAAAAACCATGTTGCCATTTTTTCTGGTAACTTTTAATGGGGGAAATCCAAGATGGCCGCCGTGGCTATAAATGTGCATATTTTCACTTGTGAGTGCATCGTAATATCAACTAAAGGGTCGAAACAAACATTTTTGTGGCCTAGAAAGTTGTTTCAACAAGTTGTCATTGTTTTTCTGGAAACTTCCAATGGGAAAAATCCAAAATGGCCACCAAGATGGCCGCCACAGCTATCAATAATGCATATTGCCACTTGTTAATGCATTGTAACATAGACTGTAGAGTCAAAACAAAGATTGGCACAGAAAGTCAGACAGATTCAATGGAGAGTTCTATGTAGGACTGTATCCAACGTGGTGCTTTGACGGTATTACTTGCATTTGACATTGCTACAACATCGAATTATACAGCCACTCTCAGTTTGGAATGCGTTATGGTTGAGTCAATGAACATTCATACGCTGAGTTCTCCGCTTTCATCATCAGATGTGTCTTCGTCCCAAAGGCCATCCAATCTGTCCAAGGCAGTGTTGGAACATGCATCCTCTTCTGCACCACACACACACAATTCTGTACAGGAGAGTTGGTGAGACCAACAGGAGCAGCGTGATATGCAGTTTGATTTCCTGCAGCTGCACTTGACCAGCTGAACGATCCCTTCTGGCGCTGGTGGCAGCACAGAAGCTTTGGCGACAAAGTTATCTTCCTCCTTGATCCATCCGAAGTCTGTTGGTGATGGTAACGATGGGCATGCTGTGTCATCCTGTCCCCAAATCATCGACTGATAGTGCGCCCTCAGGATGGCCTGATGTAACGCAGCCATGGTGGGTGGAAGTTTTTGTCCCTCAGATTGATCTTTTTTGAACATTTGCCAGCGCAGTGAACCGACATTGGTCAGTTCAGTCCCAGGTTTATACAAATTGCAGACAAACTTTTCTAGGCCAGAGACCATCTCATCTATAGGTGCATCAGTTGATCCTAAAAGCTTGAAAGACGAGATGACATCATGTGTGGCTATGGTGAAAGCTTTCCAGCAAGTAGGTTTTCCCTTGCCTGCAAATTTCCCTGTCTGTTCAGCACCTGTCAACGCATGGAATCCTGGCAGAGCGGCAGCCTTGTCCACTCCAAGAGCTGTATATATTGGCTCCAGTGGGATTTCTCTCTGCTTAGGTCCAGTTCCTGTGTAAAACGATGTCCGCTTGCACAGCTTGGGATAACGCCGCAAAGCCAGAACCAAAACATCTGTGTCTGGAGAATATATATACAACTCTGTTGCACCGTTTCTTGTGGCATCAATGCCATGTAGAATAATCTTTGTGTCTGCTTCTTCCTGGGTACTCTGCAGGTGGCTAGCATCTCTGGCATTTGAGAAAACATTCGTTCTTGAGGAGACGATACATGTTTTGTCCTTACCCTGGAAGTGGTCCAAGCATTTAGCTGCCAGGTAGACGGTGAGTTCGTCCTTCGTTTTCGTGCTGGCGAGGAATTGCTTTGCAGATACTTTTGTTATTGATGTCGTATCTGTAACGTGATACGCAATGGGATTCGCCCCACCAACACGTCTTTCTCTTGTGGCGCTCTTCAGGGAATCTGAGAGATCGTAGCGGTCAAATATCAGATGACCTTCATCATACTCGCACAGCACACAGTCTATAGACCTCACAAACTCATCTGCTAGTTGCAAGCAGGTCTGCACTCCCTTGGGCTTCCGAAGACGTTGGACATATGCCATTCTATCCAAGATGGCAACTTTTCGTTTCGGAATGGTGCTGTCAACAGAAACAGCAGTTTGCTTTGTCTGTCGTGACAGGCTCTCAAGTATGCCCATAAGTTTGCTCTTGTCAGTGCAAGGCATCAAAGATCCATCAGGGGTGAATAGTGCACGTGGTAATGAGGTAAACTCGTAGCGTCCGATGGCATCCATCAGATCAACTTCTGGACGTGATCGGGCAACGATGAGAAGTCTTGGATGGAATGGCATATGTCCAACGTCTTGGGAAGCCCAAGGGAGTGCAGACCTGCTTGCAACTAGCAGATGAGTTTGTGAGGTCTATAGACTGTGTGCTGTGCGAGTATGATGAAGGTCATCTGATATTTGACCGCTACGATCTCTCAGATTCCCTGAAGAGCGCCACAAGAGAAAGACGTGTTGGTGGGGCGAATCCCATTGCGTATCACGTTACAGATACGACATCAATAACAAAAGTATCTGCAAAGCAATTCCTCGCCAGCACGAAAACGAAGGACGAACTCACCGTCTACCTGGCAGCTAAATGCTTGGACCACTTCCAGGGTAAGGACAAAACATTTATCGTCTCCTCAAGAACGAATGTTTTCTCAAATGCCAGAGATGCTAGCCACCTGCAGAGTACCCAGGAAGAAGCAGACACAAAGATTATTCTACATGGCATTGATGCCACAAGAAACGGTGCAACAGAGTTGCATATATATTCTCCAGACACAGATGTTTTGGTTCTGGCTTTGCGACGTTATCCCAAGCTGTGCAAGCGGACATCGTTTTACACAGGAACTGGACCTAAGCAGAGAGAAATCCCACTGGAGCCAATATATACAGCTCTTGGAGTTGACTGAACAGACAGGGAAATTTGCAGGCAAGGGAAAACCTACTTGCTGGAAAGCTTTCACCATAGCCACACATGATGTCATCTCGTCTTTCAAGCTTTTAGGATCAACTGATGCACCTATAGACGAGATGGCCTCTGGCCTAGAAAAGTTTGTCTGCAATTTGGTCTGGCCTAGAAAAGTTTGTCTGCAATTTGTATAAACCTGGGACTGAACTGACCAATGTCGGTTCACTGCGCTGGCAAATGTTCAAAAAAGATCAATCTGAGGGACAAAAACTTCCACCCACCATGGCTGCGTTACATCAGGCCATCCTGAGGGCGCACTATCAGTCGATGATTTGGGGACAGGATGACACAGCATGCCCATCGTTACCATCACCAACAGACTTCGGATGGATCAAGGAGGAAGATAACTTTGTCGCCAAAGCTTCTGTGCTGCCACCAGCGCCAGAAGGGATCGTTCAGCTGGTCAAGTGCAGCTGCAGGAAATCAAACTGCATATCACGCTGCTCCTGTTGGTCTCACCAACTCCCCTGTACAGAATTGTGTGTGTGTGGTGCAGAAGAGGATGCATGTTCCAACACTGCCTTGGACAGATTGGATGGCCTTTGGGACGAAGACACATCTGATGATGAAAGCGGAGAACTCAGCGTATGAATGTTCATTGACTCAACCATAACGCGTTCCAAACTGAGAGTGGCTGTATAATTCGATGTTGTAGCAATGTCAAATGCAAGTAATACCGTCAAAGCACCGCGTTGGATACAGTCCTACATGGAACTCTCCATTGAATCTGTCTGACTTTCTGTGCCAATCTTTGTTTTGACTCTACAGTCTATGTTACAATGCATTAACAAGTGGCAATATGCGTTATTGATAGCTGTGGCGGCCATCTTGGTGGCCATTTTGGATTTTCCCCATTGGAAGTTTCCAGAAAAACAATGACAACGTGTTGAAACAACTTTCTAGGCCACAAAAATGTTTGTTTCGACCCTTTAGTTGATATTACGATGCACTCACAAGTGAAAATATGCACATTTATAGCCACGGCGGCCATCTTGGATTTCCCCCATTAAAAGTTTTCAGAAAAAATGGCAACATGGTTTTTCTCATTTAGCACATATTGAGGAAAAATAAAATTAATGTTGCCCACTTTTAACATGCAATTCACACGAGACTACACAGGTCCCCGGACTAATACCAAATGTTAGTATAATGGACAAAGGTATATGCCTACTCCACTATTGTAACATATAGGTTTTGTTTTATATAGTACTAATGAGACTAAGATTTACAGACAATCAATTAAATAATATAGAAGGAAAAGTAGATGAGCTATGATAATCTGCATAACAGTGATGTGTAAAGAGTTTCTACCAGTGATTTGATGAATACTACCAGCATTGATTGGGTGGTGTGAATACTAAAATATAACATCACTATAGGTGTGGAGTTTGTGATCATAAAATACTTTGTCATCTTTTTTCTATGTTTGTTCTGTCCATCTATCTGTCTGTCCGTCCGTTTGTCTGTCACACTTACCTCGTGTAATCAACTACTCCCACAGTTTTCTTTAGAAGCTTTTGAAACTTTGTAGACATGGTTTGAAGATGTGTATGTCCTATTTTGGACTTTGCCGATTATATCGATCTATTCCAGTATATACGTAGATCCTGTTCAGATGTAGTCTGACAGTTTAATTACCGGTATCATGAGTTGGTCGTCACTGATTTTTCCCCATCTATATTGCAAGAATAAATTATGATGCTCCTTCCTTGTAACCTCTATTGAACTGCACAAACACCTTAAAATCTGCCATAATTCTGTTATGCTACATTCACTTTTTCTGCAGGCGGAGGCATACATGTTCTCTGAAAGAACATGTCATCTATCTTCAGTATAGACTTCATTAGACTCTCTGACGATCCATTATGATCACCAGTGCCTGTAGAGCCTAATTTTCCAAATTCGAAATTCAAAGTTTTTTGTAGTTTTGGTTAGGTTTTTGTTAGGGTTAGGGTTTTGCTAGGGTATGTTTGTTTGGGTCATCGTCGCTGTGTGACCAATAAGGTTAGGTGCGACGTTAAACTTCAAACAACCAACCAACCAGATTCCAGAGGTAGATAATCGTCATCCATAATGAATTCAATTTTTTTTTTTTTTTTTTCATCCAGGTAATCAAGGTATGGGATATCAAAGAACACACCTGTATCCAGTCTGTGGTGTTAAAGTTCCCCAGTAGTATTCATGGTCGTATGCCCGATCATGGTCAGTTTCCCCTTCACCTACAGACCCAGTCACCTCTCAGTTGTCTTCTGGTCACCTGTAACGATTACCTCGGTCAGCTCAAACTTGGCCGCACTTCGATGCCTAAAACTTTCATGCCAACCACTCATGATACACAGCTTTGTAGTGCTGTATATAACCCATTCTTCAAACAGGTGAGTCAGAATCATATTACACATTTGATTAAATCATTTGTAATAACAAAGTGTCCAGTTTTGGTTTATTCTTGAAATTATTATAAGGGGGATAACTCTGTCCCTGGTCACAATCAAGGGGGATAACTTCAATGTCAAAAGTTAATAGAAAACAGATGGGTGGAATCCCTCTATGATTTGAGACCGAACCAGTCCAACACCCAAAATTATTCTGTTTCCGATCTATTTCAAAGGGTCTGAAGGAGAAATTAATTTACAATTTGTCTCAATAAAAGAAAATTATAGTTTTGTTTTTTAACATTTGTCTACATTCCTCTCATCACAATGCCAGTTATTCTGTTTGTTGATAACCATTTGATCATTGTGTTAGTTTATGTGTGAGATCAAAGGCTGATTCAGCTCTTATAGGTACCAAGAAAGACTCCCTTATTTGAAATAAATAGTTTGAAGTTATATAATATGATTAATTTGCTGGGCAATGGGAGTCGGCATATATAACACAAGACTATGGATAACAACTTTTCAAAGTAATAAAAGAAGTTTTTATCCATAAGATAGCCTTGTGTTATATAATATTGATCTTATACAGGTGAATTTTTTGTCAACAGCTAGAAAATGTCGGATAGAAGGAATATTTGGGGAATTGAGGTTTCAAAATGGAGTGGAATCGGGGAGATTTTGCTGAGCCTGGAAGATTTGTCAGCTCTAATTTGGGTGGTTTCCTGTGTTTTCTCTAATGTGGGTATTATTAAATGGTATGAATTTGGGTCTGTATCAGCCCATGTAGATAATGTGTTCTGTTCTGGTGTTGATCATGTATTGATACTGTTTTGATCAGGTGGTGACGGGCTGTGACTCCTCATCCATAGCTGTGTGGGAACTGGAGACGGGTAACAAAGCCATTGTGTTCTCTAATGCTCACGGTGAAGAGGAGATCACATGCATGGTGTTTGATGACTCCTGGAGAAGGTTAATCACAGGGGCCAGAAATGGTACAATAAAGGTAGTACTGTCAATTTGAGTTTAGTCAGGGGGTAATACCTAGTGTTTTATGGGAGGTATTGTAGATTGAAATATGGGATATATTCTAGGATCTATATGACCGGTCAGAACATCATACTCAAATTTAGGACAAATCTAGAAAGAAGAAAATCCCTATTTGTCATTATTACGTAGCATTAAACAGCATATGATGGATATAATGCACTTTTCATGCAAAAATTAATAATGCAGATGTTAGTGGGTAAACTTGAAACTGAAAACAGTCGCTGATGTGAAGAATCAGCAGCTTTTCTCATGTAAACTCTTATCAATTAATGTACATGCTAAGCCGTGTGCTTCTATGAAAATTGTCATTATGTCACAGCAAAGTTGCTTTGATTTTCATCTGGGTGTGCAGCGACTATTCTTGGGGTGGGTGAGGTGGGGTTGATGCAGATATCAGTAAAAATATAACGTAAATTGCATCTGTTCAGCTTTAAGTGACCCAGATCCCTTTTGAAATATTCCCGAAGCTGAAGGGATATCAGCACATTGCAAAGTACCTATTGGACTAACCAGTATCATTGATGAACTGTCTGTTCAGGTTCTTCTCCAGTTCAACTTCAGTCTGTTTACAAATTAACATTAGTGATTCCTTTCCAGTACTACATAATGTGCAGTGTATCTAATAAGAATTAGATAAGGTACCATCACATTATGGATGAGAATATGTTCTTTCAAATGTTTATGAATGTAATTTTTAGCAAAAATTTCTTTTGTCAAAATGAAAATGAAAATATAACTGATTTGCATCTCTTCATTATATCAGGTGTGGAATTTCCAGAATGGACACAATCTTCACAAACTAGAGCCAGTGACCGAGGCCGAGGTCACTGGTATTGTGGCCCTCCATGATAAGAAAGTGGTGCTAGCTGTGGGGTGGAGCAGACTTATCACACAGTATGATGATTCCGACCCTGATGTAAGTTCAGAATTTGGAACCACCTTTGTAAGTCTGCCTGTTGTAATATTGTCTCTGGTTATAAATCTTCAGTGATTGGAGGTATGAACTGACATCAGTGATGTTGTGTATGGAAAGAATGGAATATTGAGATGGTTGTGTATTCTTGCCGTCATGGAATTGATAAATAGATAATAGATAAATATTTGCATGCAAAATACATTAACAATGACTGCAACTGATGGTTTAGATTTTGGACAACCTTTATTTCAAAAGTAAAACACCCTTTATTTGTCGTCGAATATATGTTGTATTTCATAAAGAATTTTTGTATACAGAAATGACAATATGGAAAAATGGCATTCATCCTGCCACAAAGCAATTTCTGTATTTGAAATAATAATGAGAATCTAGAGGCTTATTCAGTATTTCTCACAAAAATTATATAAACATTATAAGTAATTCTTCCAGCTATATATCGCCCATATAGGAAATCCCAGTCCTGATTTCCCAAATTGATTTTATTAGAATATGTATGTGAAGTCGAACACATTCTGGAAGGGGGGTCAGATTCACCATGACGATATCCTGACAGTTGACGTTTGCCTGCCACACCTCCTCGCCACGGCCAGCTTTGATGGTGCTATTGTCGTTTGGAATCAAGAAAATGAGAAAATGGTTGTTCAACTCCGAAAGGGACAAGTGCCTAAATTGTTAGTACTCTCAATGTTCTTAGTTATGTATTATCTCTGCTCAGTCCTGATCTATTTGCATTCACATGTTACAATGATTCATCCACTCTGTTGCTGTTTATCTAATCCCCCCCCCCCCCCCCATTTGGGTAATGCTGAGCAGCATTTCGGCTATCATGGCTTTTATATAAATCTAGGAGAACTCAAGAAGTTGATGTTCTAAGATAAGTTTTTATGCCTTCCTTCATCTTGTTCTGATCAGTGTGATCCCCCCATTATTCCCAGGTGTGCCATTGCACATATACAACTTATAGTCCAGTCAAATTGAGGTTTGACCCACCACAAATTGCAACAGAATTGTTTTTGCTGCAATGCATTTCCAAAAGGTGTCTAGAATAACATACTAAAAGTCTACAAACAGATATGCATGGAAAATATATTAAATTTCAAGTTGAAATTTGGGGTATTTTTCGCGAAATTTCATTACTTACCTGTCTCTTGCTCCTATAAGAAAACCTTGTACTTGGTACTAAGCGTGGAAGAAATGGGTCATTACTTACACTCATTCCATTCGTTATCATATCAAGGTTATACTCAGCCTAAAATAATACCCTTGCACGAAAATAGTTATGGAGAAATTCAAATGGCGGATGTGTGGGGTCATTCTAAATCTGAACTTTTTACCATTTTCATGACAGTCCAGGCTATCTATCTGGGTTTTTTTAGCTAGACCCAAAACAAATTGCAACAGAATTCTTTTCACTGGTATATATTTCTAATAGGTTCACAGAACAACATACTAAAGGTCTACCAAAATCTACTGGGTGGAGATAAGACTTTTTTTGAATACAAAGATGCGCCATTTTATAATACATAATAGGCTATTATGCCTCATATAAGCAAGGTAGAATATTGTTTTTTTCCGTGAATGAGGACGGTTTATCACCCAGAAATCCAATTAATGCATGACCCAGGGTACAGTATGCCATGGTGGTGAAAACATGTCTTCCCGGTGGATTTGCTCATAAGCGTAGATAGCAAACTGATAGTTCAGCATCAGGCTATATGAATTATACATGGTAATATTCAGTCAGTTAACATTTTTGCCATTAGCATAATCATCTGAAAGAGGAATTCTCTCTCAAAATAAATGAAATGACAAACTGTGATATATTTTCCTTCAGCCGATAACTGTCACAGACAATATCTTCACAAACCCACTCATGGAGATATCTCTCCATTATCACAACAGTGCCTTGTTGAAAAATACAGCTCTGCAAACCATTATTGATCTATGGCAATTGTGTGTCGGATATGTTTTGACGAAAGAAGAATAATTATGCAGATCCTATCATCTAATTTTCAAACAAATAATAATCTAGATTATAGGCAATCTTGATGTTCTACCATGACGTTCTGCCATGCCATTTACCATGTTTCATTTTACATTTTCCACAATATAGGCCATGCTCCTACAGATGCATCTTCTTCAGCGGCAATCTTTTCTTGCAGTTGCACCTGATAACCTCAAAGAGTGCCAGTGGAACTGGTGGGAGGTCAGTTTTCACAGAGAGAAGCCGTCCACCCTCATTCTTGTGGCTGCAATCGATGGTCTTCCCCTTTCCACTCTCAACACGTGAACCTTGATACTTAGCTGATGCTGATCTTGGTGGAAGGTTTTGAATGCCAGTATGTCGTTATCTCTTCCCACTTCCCTTATATGTGTTGTAATTGTACCAGCACATATATGGTTCGTTTTTGTCACAGGAATGCTTGTATCTCATGCAGCCTATTGCTTCGTCAGGGTTACCATTGTATAAACACACAAGCACCTGCAATAGATAAACTCAATCGGGGCTCCAAATGGCCTGATTGAACACTTCAGCTTGTTGGCGAAATAGCTCATTGAGCGTTGTTTTCTTTACGGTGGCACATTTGCCAATGCCGCAAATGGTCTGTGTCAAAGCCTTGAATGGCATGCAGCATATTTGTGCAGACTTACATTCCCAGCACAGCCTTTGTCTTCTTGACATTCCAAACTATCCGATTCTTTGCATTCTCTTGGCTGCAAGTAGATGCCATTGTCACCCATGTCTGCATGGAAACAGAGCAGAACTAACAGGTCAATATCATAACCAACCAAAGTTTTGATGCTTTCAGTCGATTAAACGGCAGCTTTTAAAATAAAGACATCTGCATATGAAACATCCCGCCCTTTCCAACTGGGCACTAATAAGAGTAATGAACTGCTACTTGTTTACGTTGTTTGATAGGAATTCGTCTTTCTTTGACTGAATGACCATGTTACTAGCGAGGCCGGAGAGTTTGGAATGTCAAGAAGACAAAGGCTGTGCTAGGAATGCAAGTCGTTACAAATATGTTGCTTGTGCATGCCATTCTGGGCTGTGACACAGTATTCCGACCATATGGCATTGACAAAGGTGATGCCTCGAATAAGACAACTGTCACTGAGCTATTTCGTCAACAAGCTGAAGTGTTCATCCAGGTCATGAGAGTCCTGACGAAGGTCATTTATTGCAGCAGCATAGAAAACGCCTCTATGTTTATACCATAGTAACCCAGACGAAGGAATTGACTTGAGGGAAAGACCATCCATTGCAGCCACAAAAATGGGAGTGGATAATTCAATCGGTTTCTCCCTTCGAAAACTGATCTGTCACCAGCTTCAGGGGTTACTTGAGGTTATCAGGTGGAACTGAAAGAAGGATTGCAGCTGAGGCAGATGCGCCTGTAAGGATCATGGCCTGGATTGTTCAAGTGTGTGTGGAGAATGCACACGACTGAGCTGTGCAAAATCATCAAACTCAGACCTTTGAAAATGACACTGGCGAAGACTGGTATTGGGATTGATAGTGCTGTGAAATATTCCTCAACTTATGGCAGTGTTCATGAGGAATAATAATAAAAGACATCAACTATGTATGAAATGTCACTTTCCCTAGTAATGTTACCATGAACCAGAATGTAGTCAACTTTGCCTATAATTCAAAGTATTATTTGTTTGATAATTAAATGATATATTAGGATCTGCATAATTATTCTTCTTTCATCAATAACATTTGTCTTACAAACAATTGCGATGGATCATAAATGTTTGGCAGATTGTCGTTATATATCTGAACTATTTGCTAAACGCGACGTTGAATCTAATTTCTCTCTCTCTAATAATTGGCAAGGCTGCATTTTTTTTCCCGCAAGGTACAAACACTATTGAATGTCGGACCTGACACTGGCTACGTGCTTGTGATAATAGAGTTATATCTTTATAAGTTAATGGAACTATTGTCTGTGATTGTCATAGGTTGAAAGAAAATATATCACAGCTTCTCAGTTCCCTTTCGGATAGCAATGCTAATGGAAATAATGCCAACTGGCAGGATATTACCATGTATGGTTATATACCCTGGTGCTGAACTATCGTTTTGCTATCTACTTTTATGAGCAAATCCATTGGGAATGCAAATGGTTTCTCCACCATAGAATAATGTATCCTAGATCATCATGTATTGATTGGATTTCTGGATGATAAACCTGTCCTTATTCAGAGACCAACCAATATTTTCTACATTCTTATATGAAGCATGATGGTGTATCTTTGTTTTAGAAAAAGTCGTATCTTCACCAAATAGATTTTAGTAGACTTTAGTGTATTGTTCTGTGGACCTATTAGAAATGCATACAAGTGAAAAAAATTCTGTTCCAATTTGTTTTGGGTCCAGCTAAAAAAAGCCAGATAGATTGCCCGAACTGTCATGAAAATGGTAAAAAGTTCAGATTTAGAATGACCCCATACATCCGCCATTTTGAATTTCTTCATAAATATTTTCGTGTAAGCGTATTATTTTAGGCTGAGTATAACCTTGATATGAAAACGAATAGAATGAGTGTAAGTAATGACCCATTTCTTTCACGCTTACTACCAAGCACAAGGTTTTCTGATAGGAGCAAGAGACTGATAAACACTGAAATTTCGCGAAAAATACCTCAAATTTCAACTTGAAATTTAAGATATTTCCCACGCATATGAGATTGTAGACTTTTAGTATGTTACTCTGGGGACCTTTCTGAAATGCATAGCAGTGAAATAAATTCTGTTGCAATTTGTGGTGGGTTGACCCCAAAAATGAGCTAGATTTACTGGACTAACTGTGATTATACTTTGCTAACGCATTTACTGTAAGAACAATTTATTCCTACACATCCATAAATGAGGTATGACTATTCTGGGTATCATATGTGAACATAGTGAATTATCAATAATTCATTCACAGGAAGTGAAATTTGCTACTATATATAAAATCTGGGTGTGATCAAATTTATTAGAACAGCAAGTTGACAATGTTTCATGAACTGGAGTACGTACAGGATAGAGAGTTTCAACTTCTGAGCAGCCATATCATATTGTCAGTTGAATTTATTTGATTCACAGTATTAAGTCAATACTCTAGATTTGATTGCTGAATGATATTTTTAAACCTTTCACTCCTAGATCCAGAAAGATGGCAGATTTACAATCAAACACTGATTTTCGACCTCAGTCATCTCCTTCCAGACCACAGTCTATGAGCTCCAGACCTAATTCTCGGCACAGAAAAAGTCATAAAGTAGAAAAAGGGTAAATTTGTATGTTGTGGTTTTCAACATATTAGCAATTTATTCTTAACGATTTGAAAAAAAAAAAGAGGGAAAAAAAAAAAATTATGATAAAATATCTGAAAATAAAATTTTGATAGGGGCATTGAATTATTGGAGGGATTGTCGTAGTTTTACTCTTTCATTGATCATTTGTATGTTTTACAGCCAACAGGCCCCCGTGGATAAGCTGTTGTTCTTGCGTGCTCGTTTGTCTGTAAGGTACACAGATGGTGCTGTCTTAGTCTCCAGTGAGGGGGGTACACTCAGGTTCTGGAGTCTGTATACTCAAAAACATGAACTGGGTGAGTTTTGCTCATTGTCCCCAGATGCCGGAAGGCAGTAGTATAGTATTGCCTATAGGTGGTGCCACCTGGGGACCAAGTTAAAATTTCATTTCTGTACAATAACTTTTGAAAAACTGAATGGATTCTTTTCAAAATTTGATATGTGGGTACCTTGCCTCAAGATCTCGATTAAGAGATCCATCTATGGGTAAAGCCATCTGTGGGCCAAGATATAATATCATTTCCGGACAATAACTTTCTGAAAACCTGT
>JAVTVY010009858.1:0-47847 GCA_036873755.1 Hanleya hanleyi | reverse complement strand
TCACGTTATAACTGAACACGGAACTGTCAGTCACATCTCATGTTATAACTGCACCGGCGACACCTCAATGTTGCACTCATAGTCCAATCTCAAGGGGTACCTAAAGAGCCAAAACCATACATGTCTTACCAACAGTGAATATGAATTTCAATGTCACAATACCTTACCAATTACTGAATCTATTTCAGTATGATTTAACGCTTCTCTGCATAGAAATAAATTCATATAATCAACCCTCAGTAATGTTTATGCTTTCATACAAAAACAATAAAAATCTACTTCAAATCTGAGCACTGAATAGCTCTTACATACACACAATCTACACAAGGATAACTGTGAATTTTATGAATGACTAGAACAACAATTATGACAAATAGTTATAGGACTGCTTATGCACTAGTCAGTTATTTACATCTCACAATTCATAGAGCAGAATAAACCCGTGAATCAGTACCCTAATCTGATAAACTGAAAAGGGGGGAACGGCGAGGGGGGGGGGCGGTACATGCGAACCACGTGGAAATATGCGTACAATATGCTGACAATATTACTCATATCTTTGCAGCCATCACCATCACCTAAAGAGCCATCAATTTAAACACTGACAATATTACTCATATCTTTCCAGCCATCACCATCACCTAAAGAGCCATCAATTTATACACCAGCAGTGAGCCCATTATATCAGCAGTTTACACTGTCATGTTCTCAGAGAAAGTTGATAATTTTGTGGGTTTGTTGCCACAAATTTCCCGCTGCACAAATGCAATTACAAGCGTCTAGTCCGTCATTCATAATCCAGCCGTCGTCCATTAGAGAATATCCGCGTCCATAATCCAAAGACCTATTCCATTTCCATATAACAGTATTAGCACCAAATTCAAAAAGACAAAGTATACATAAACATAGGATTGTTTCCTGCAAGAGAGAAGCGGTCAACAATTTTCAATGATGCCGGCAAGACATCATGATGTTCCAAAATATCAAATCCGTATCGCTGATCAGTATTCGTAATCCATAATATTCGTTATAGAGTCGTCATCTAAAAATGATGTACCTCAGCCACGCTTTGATTGTGTCTGTTCATATGAGTACCATGAGGATCTTGAAGTACATGGGCTCATACGGCCCTAGCCCCGGGTTAAGCGGAATTAGACACATGTTACGAAACGTAGCGCCATAGATCTTGCACGCTACGTTCGTATTTTGCTATCAGCATGCGATATGTATCGCCAAATTTGAAAAACTTTGAGTGGAGGCGCTTGGTGGAATAGCCCTGTTTTATAAGTTTCTGCAACAATGTTTTGTGACGTTGATTAAAATCATCACATTTACCACAGGATCTAGCAAATGCAACTAAGCGAGATATGTATACGCCATATGCAGGTCCCACTGGAATATTACTATCCAGAAAGGGATAGTTTACGATGTCGAAATTGTAATCATCTCTTTTGTCATAAAGTCGACGAGAGAGAATGCCCGCTTCATTTTTATAGAGGTAGATATCTAAATAAGATGTGCCTGTAGGGCTATCTGTAGTTTCCTTCAAATTCAGTGAAGGTGGATATATATCCTTCACTGCGTCATTTATATAGCGATTATCCACAGCGAGAAGATCGTCTATATAGCGTTTGGTGAATGAGAAGGAACGGGCTTTGAGTGGATCGGTTTTTGAAAGCGCCAGCATATAGTCATATTCATATAGGCATATAGTCAAGACACGGCTCTGCTGACCTCCAGCTTCTCTCGCTGATATCTCGCCTCCCGCTCAGAAGAGCGATCGCATATGTTAATGAGGTCACGGGGTGTAGTTTAGGACCAGGCTACATTCTCCCCCTCCAAATCTGCTACGTCCCGGAGCAGTCACATAGACTATGTTCCAAAGACCTGCTGTTTCAATCGTGAAAACATTCCTTCACGACGTACCGGTACACATGTAGAATTCAGTTCATGGTATGTTGCTTCTCCTAGTTTGTCATATGTGAAACGAGGCGGTGGTGCATGATGTCTGTTAGATCGTCTCAGAGGTAATATCTGGGCTGCTTCCATGGACTCCTGTTCACGTGATCCATCTGACCTAGGTGCTTCGGTCGATTGACTAGATTCATCCGGAATCATGACTTGAGGAGCAGCCACCTCTTCTTGATACCTATCTAAAACTTCTTCTGATTCAAGCTCTTCACCACAAACCGTAGGATTAGCAGCTGGTACATTACCAACAGGTACATATTCCTTAGCTGTAGGACTCAACGTTGACGACGAAATACCTCCACTGTCTGTACTTCTCGGAATAGGAACAGGTGCCCTAGACTGATGATTAGACTCGATTGGATGTTGTTTCTCACCAAGGTTGACTCGATCACGAAGAAGTGTCCCAGGGATCACCAGAGTGATTCCCTCATCGGATTCAGACTCGTCATCCGCTGATGATCCGGTTTGCTGCCGTCTAGCATACTGTCGGGTACGAGGCCTCGTGGGCTTGGGTGGTTGAGGAACAGAGTTTTCCTTGCGTAGATGGCCAATGGGTAAAAGCATGTTCCTATGAAGTGTCCTGACTGAACCACCCCCCGACTCCGGTCGAACTCTGTAAACAGGAGTATCGTCGTGTACTCTCTCTTGAACCACATACACCATCGGGTTCCATATATACGCTAGCTTATGCTTTCCTTTCAAACCTACATTCTTGACAAGGACTCGGTCACCTATTTGTAGTGAATTCCCACGAACGTTCTCGTCATATCGTTTCTTGTTAGAAGAACCAGATTTGTCAGACTTTGCAGTTGCCAGTTTGTAAGCATCTGCCAACTGCTGTCGCAGCAGTTGGACATACTTCCCGTGGTCTTGATGAGCAATGTTGTTTGGTGAAACCCCAAACGCTAAGTCAAGGGGCAGTCTAGCCTCTCTCCCCAACATGAGAGAGTAAGGGGAAAACCCTGTACTGTCATTCTCACAGCAGTTGTAGGCATGCACTAGAGCAGCCACGTGGCTACTCCAGTGTTCCTTTTTCTCCGTCTCCAACGTACCGAGCATGTTGAGCAGAGTCCTGTTAAACCGCTCAGGTTGCGGGTCACCTTGAGGGTGATATGGTGTGGTATGGGATTTCTTGATGCCCAACATCCCTGTCAACTCTTTGATCACTCGGCTTTCAAAGTCTCTGCCCTGGTCAGAGTGTAACCTTTCTGGCAAACCGTAGAGGACACAAAACTTCTCCCAAAGCGTCTTGGCAACCGTGCGTGCTGTCTGACCTTTGGTAGGAATGGCCTGTGCATAACGTGTGTAGTGGTCCGTTGTAACAAGAATGTTCTTGAAATTCCCACGATCAGGCTCTATTGACAAAAAATCCATGCAGACCAGTTCCATTGGTCCACTAGTCTTGATGTTCACAAGGGGAGCGGACACCTTAGGCAAAGTTTTCCTGGCCACACACCTGGGGCATTGCTTCACCCAAGCCTCTATGTCTGCTGCCATCTTCGGCCAATAGAAACGAGCTCTAGCAAGCTGAAGAGTTTTCTCAAATCCTACATGTCCTGCATCATCATGCAAACCACACATGGCAAGTTCTCTAGATGACTGTGGCAGTACTAGCTGCAAACATTCACTTCCGTTATGTGCTTTGATCCTTCTGTGGAGAACTCCATTGTTGAGAGTGAGTCTGTCAAACTCTCGCAGCATAATCCTCAGTTCAGCAGGGCACTGTTTCCCTGGAGTTGACTTCCTACCACACTGAACCATTGGTACAACTGCTCGGATACAACTGTCTGCGGTCTGAAGTGCTCTCCAGTCAATGTTCGTTAGATCGGTTCCCACTGAAGCATATTCATCTGGTACTGCCTGGGCATTGGTAGACAAGCACTGAACCAAAGGAGTTGATAAGGGTGGTATCTCTGCATAACCATCCTCTGGTTGGACATTCGTCTCTGAACAAGTATCTGCAAAGTGGCTCATGGAGATGGCATTGATGACGTCTTTGGGATACACCTCATCAGAAGGCTGTAAATGCCCACTAAGTCTGACTTCGGTCTCCTTCACATGATCTGATGAAACTCCATCCTCCGCACGATATGGTCTTCTCGATAAGGCATCTGCATCAGTGTTCGTAGATACAGGTCGATAGAAGATACTCAAGTTGAAATCGGCAAGGGCAGCAAGCCATCTGTGACCTGTGGCATCAAGTTTTGCTGAGGTCAATACATAAGTATAAGATTGTTGTCTGTAAACACCTTTACATCCTTGGCCATATAAAGGTAACCACGAAACTGATCTGTAATACTCCATTTGAGGGCAAGAAATTCAAGTTTGTGAGCCGGATAATTTTTTCAGATTTCGAGAGTCCTCGGCTAGCATATGCAACAGGACGGAGTTTACCATCTTGCTCCTGACACAACACGCTTCCCAAGCCATCCCTGCTCGCATCGACATGGACAACAAATGGCTTTGTCACATCTGCAAAACCCAACACTGGGGCTGTGGTCAGTTTCTGTTTCAGACTTTCAAATGCTGTTTCACATTCCTGCGTCCAGAGAGGGCCAAATGGTGCTTTGGAACTCCTAGCATTAGGGCTTGGAAAGGCATGAGTTCCACGCTTCTTTGGGGAAGTACACCCAGCTGTCAGCTGATTCAAAGGTTTGGCTATGATGGAAAAGTTCTGAATGAACCGCCTATAATATCCAACAAACCCAAGAAATGAGCGAAGCTCCGTCACATTACTGGGATTCGGCTAAGTTCTCAATGCTTCCGTTTTGCCTGGGTCTGTGTGAACTCCCATCTTTAGAAATCATGTAACCAAGGTACTTCACTGATGTGCAGCACAACTGGCACTTCCCTGGTGAAACCTTGAGTCCAATCTGCCAACCTATCTAGGACATTCATAAGCCTGGTTTCCATCTCTTCCAAGCTTCGAGCGAACACAATCAGATCATCCATGTAAACCAGGACCTCACGCATGTTGATACCAGACACACTGTTCCATCAGCCTTTGAAAAGTGGCGGGGGCTCCTTTGATCCCTTGTGGCATTCTCTCAAACTCATAAAACCCAAGAGGACAGGTAAAGGCAGTCTTTGCTTTGTCTTCTTCCTTCATCGGAATTTGATAGAATCCAGATTTCAAGTCTATGACACTAAACCAGCCACATCCATTCAAACAGTCGAAGGCTTCCTGTATAAGGGGGACAGCATACTGGTCGGGGAGACTACGAGAGTTCAATGTCCTATAGTCGACACATAGGCGTAGGTCTTTGTTCTTCTTGCGGACAAGAACTATAGGGGAAGCGTATGGGCTTCTGGACTCCTTAGTGACTCCGTTGTCCAACACCTCCTGAAGATGTCGTCGCAGGTCATCCAGATCAGCAGGAGCAACTCTACGGGACCTCTCTCTGAAGGGACTGTTGTCTGACAGGTTAATACTGTGCTCGATCTGATCAGCGAGTCCAAGATCATGATCACCCCTGGAGAACACCGGAGATCTTCGTGACATCTTAGACGAGATCCTGTCTTTCCACTCGGGGGACACTGGACCCCACTTGAAAGGTAAGTTCGATATCCAGTCACTGGTCGAGTCATACGCCTTGTTGGCAGGCCCTGCTGCAGTTGTGGTGTTGCAGCTGGCTGTCGGGCTAGCACTGTCAGTAAACTCCGTTGGATCAAAACTCTTGAACCATTCTGGCATCGTTATATCAGCAATCACTTTGTTTGCTGGAACAGTGATCTTTTTATCAGTATCGTTGACCAGTTCTACCTGCACGTTATACCATCGTTTGCCTGGAACTTCTGCCAAGTAACTCACCACCGACATACCCTCTGGCAGTCCATCTCTAGGGATATCAACCAATACAGTTCTACTCTTAGTTCGCCGCTGCCGAACAATCCCAGTCACTTTTCTAGATTGCCTGGGTGCAAAAGTTACAGAGTTCTTCAACTTCGCCACAGCAATCCGTCCCTCCTCATCAGCACATTTCTTTGTTTCCACTTCCTTGTAGGCGAGAGCACACACTGGGTCTATCTGAAGTTTTTGGAGATATTTCTGTCCAGCAACCTCCTTACATGCTTCATAACAGTCACGGAAGATTCCAGAACTTGTTCCTATTATTACGGGACAAGAGTTCGCCCTTCTTCCATCTGGGATCACAAGAGCAACAGTTTGAAAGGACTGATCGACACCACTGAAACTTTTGTCAAATCCAAGGTCGAAGCAAGTCCAGCCAAGGTATGGAATCTTTCCATCACCACCATGCCACAGAGTCAAGCCTTGTAGAGGGTTCAGCTCTCTCTGCAACTTCCTAAAGAAACTTTCAACAATAATAGTCACCTGCGATCCACTGTCTAAAAGACATATAGCTGGCTGATTGTCAACAAAACAAGTCGCAAACACGTAATCACCAACCAGACCCTCAGGAATGTCTGTTCCTGGAATTATTGTGACCGGAAATTCTGGTTGCCGCGTTGGGGCTGCTGACTCGTGGACACCGGGTTGCCCCGTCTCTGGTGCCCTGTGTCGTTTTCTTGTGAGAAGATGTGCTCGAGTAGCTTTCGATTTACAGTTTCCAGATCAGCTGGATTCTCACATTCACGACGAAAATGTCCTTGCTTTCCACACGAAAAGCAGAAATTCACTCTGCTGCTGCCCCCATTTGATCTCTGTTGTGAACGGTATGGGTAGTTGCTCTCTGGTAACCGCTCAGGCAGCTGGGGAGGTTCCTTGGAACTTTCCTTTGCACTAGCTTGGCTCCTGTTTAAATTAGAACGCAGTTGTCGGTTTTCTGCCTCCAAATGGTCAAGTCGCTTCTCAAGTTTCTTGGTTTTAACATCATTGTTGATCGCTGTCTCTGTATCCACAGACTCGGAGGAATGAAACAAGAATGATGCTTTCGACTTCGGACCCTTGCCACCTTTCGCACGATTAGTAGATTTTGTCTCCAGCTCACGTTCCTGTTTGCGTACCATGTTCAACAACTCCAGGTAAGTTGGTGGATCACCGAGTCTCTCTCGGAGATGTAAGCTTACCAAGAGCAGCTCATCAAACAACACACCCTTGATAAACTGGTTCAGACGGATTCGATTGACATTTTCTGCTGCAATTGCTCCTTTCAACACCGCAAGCCTTATCGTACCTTGTAGACGCGTCAAGAACTGAGATGGTAACTCTCCCTCCAACTGACAGGTAATCTTTGGAAGTAGCAGTTGGCTTCTCACGCTTCAATTCATTTATAATGTCCAGGGCTGGAGAACGCAGAGCCTCTCGCACACGCTTTCGCTTCTCAATATCCTCCAGACCACTCCACTCATCCCACTGACCTTCCAGCTGCACTACCCAATTTTCATACAGTTCTTCATCTCTCGCTGGCACACTTTTCCCTGAGAAAAACCAAAGTTTTCTGTAGTTGGCAGCCAAGGTACATTTGGTCAAAATATATGGTAGTTCTGAGCTAACGGTTTCACGAGATCTGACGTTTTCAAGATATTGAGATCTTTCGCGTGAAGAATCCTCGAAATCAGCATCCACCTGTAAGTCGCGCACAGATACCCTTTGACTCACACCTAGTTGCCTTACATGACCATCACTCGGTAGAATAACCCTCAGGTTAAGGACTTCTCCGTCCACTCCCAACTGAATGACATCGTTAGGAATAGTCCATCTGTTCACAACTTGATCCAATACACACAGCAACATAGTTACTTCATGGGACTCAATGACTTCATCGCGCCTCACAGTTTCATCCAAATTCCTGATTTTGGAAGTCAGAGCAATCAATAAATCTCTCGTAGAGACTGAAGTCACATGACACACAAGAAGCAATGTTCTGTCTATGATAAAGTCTTCCTTCTTGCACCAGTCCCTAGCATAACGCTGCAATGAACTCAATGACATGGTGAACAATACCGATGGTTCGAAGGTAAAAACAAATGCACATACAAATCAATACATCAATATGCAAGGTGACAAACAAATATACATTCAATGTGAATCACAATGTATTTCACAGAACAGTTCCAATACAATATTGGCGTCTAAACAACACAGCAATACGATCCTGGCAAGCTCGCCATTTGTAACCCAGGTTCAAGTTGTAGTTCAGACTTGACACTCTACTAGTCAAAGACAAGATGAAACCAAGTATTTCAATCATATAATGTGAAATGTTTACTCGAAAATATGCTTTGGAATACAATTACCAAATACTTCAGTATGCAATGATCAATACTCTAGTACGCAATGACAAATACTTCAGTATGCAATGACAAACTCTAGTATGCAATGACAAATACTCTAGTACGCAATGACAAATACTTCAGTAGGCAATGACCAATACTCTAGTATGCAATGACAAATACTTCAGTATGCAATGACATATACTCTAGTATGCAATGACAAATACTTCAGTATGCAATGACATATACTCTAGTATGCAATGACAAACTCTAGTATGCAATGACCAATACTCTAGTACGCAATGACAAATACTTCAGTATGCAATGACAAACTCTAGTATGCAGTGACAAATACTCTAGTACGCAATGACAAATACTTCAGTAGGCAATGACCAGTACTCTAGTATGCAATGACAAATACTTCAGTATGCAATGACATATACTCTAGTATGCAATGACAAACTCTAGTATGCAATGACCAATACTCTAGTACGCAATGACAAATACTTCAGTAGGCAATGACCAATACTCTAGTATGCAATGCCAAATACTTCAGTATGCAATGACATATACTCTAGTATGCAATGACATATACTCTAGTATGCAATGACATATACTCTAGTATGCAATGACCAATACTCTAGTACGCAATGACAAATACTTCAGTAGGCAATGAACATATACTCTAGTATGCAATGACAAATACTTCATTATACATTGACCAATACTCTAGTATGCAATGACAAATACTTCAGTATACATTGACCAATACTTCAGTATGCAATGGCATATACTCTAGTATGCAATGACATATACTTCAGTATGCAATGGCATATACTCTAGTATGCAATGACAAATACTTCAGTATGCAATGACATATACTCTAGTATGCAATGACAAATACTTCAGTATACATTGACCAATACTCTAGTATGCAATGACAAATACTAAACATGCAATGCCCTGACTAGTCTCTAAAAACCACTAAATTCAAAGGATCGAATTAACTGTTACTGGAACGAAGTGTCATAACATATCCAACATTGTAACTGGAACGAACAGGGAAATGTCAGTTGCTACACACACTGATGTAACGGGAACACGGAACTGTCCGTCACAACTGTCACATTATAACTGGAACACAGAGATGTCGATCACGACTCGAATTGATGTAACTGGAACATGGAACTGTACGTCCCAACTTGTCGCGATGTAACTGGAACACAGAGATGTCAGTCACGACTCAAAATAATGTAACGGGAACATGGAACTGTACGTCCCAACTGTCACATTATAACTGGAACACAGAGATGTCGGTCACGACTCAAAATGATGTAACTGGAATATGGAACCGTACGTCCCAACTTGTCGCGATGCAACTGGAACACCGAGATGTCAGTCACGACTCAAAATAATGTAACGGGAACATGGAACTGTACGTCCCAACTGTCACATTATAACTGGAACACAGAGATGTCAGTCACGACTCAAAATAATGTAACGGGAACATGGAACTGTACGTCCCAACTTGTCGCGATGCAACTGGAACACGGAAGTGTCAGTCACGACTCATCAGTCACAACTTGTCACATTATAACTGAACACGGAACTGTCAGTCACATCTCATGTTATAACTGCACCGACGACACCTCAATGTTGCACTCATAGTCCAATCTCAAGGGGTACCTAAAGAGCCAAAACCATACATGAAGACTATTCTGTGAAGTCATATGACGCAGTCAGTATGTCGGCACCTCTTCCCACTTCCCTTATATGTGTTGTAATTTTTACCTGTATATGGCGAGATTCTGCTGGTGGACGTTTCGTCCCCGAGGCCCGCCCCCTGTACAGACCTTTTGGTCTTTGATATATGTTGGCATCTGTGGGAAGTTGATGCTGGGTCGACATCGGGCCTTATAGACTAATCTTTTGTGTTAATTGCCGTCATTTACATCTGACGACGATACAGCTCACCAATCGCCAATGTACGAGTTGTCACAGCGAAACAGCTCACCAATTACCAGTATACGAGTCGTCAGAGCATTTCCATCATAGCTCTCTAGATTTGTATCTAATACCGCTTATGCCGGTGCTAGGGGCCGTGTGGTCATATCATCCATGTTGCCACATGAACAGGTACAATAAAAGCGTACCTGAGATACAACACATATCACGAATCGTTAGATTCTTGGTATGTGCTTTAGAATTGGTTTACCAGAAGACTATTCTGTGAAGTCATATGACGCAGTCAGTATGTCGGCACCTCTTCCCACTTCCCTTATATGTGTTGTAACCAACAGTGAATATGAATTTCAATGTCACAATACCTTACCAATTACTGAATCTATTTCAGTATGATTTAATGCTTCTCTGCATAGAAATAAATTCATATAATCAACCCTCAGTAATGTTTATGCTTTCATACAAAAACAATAAAAATCTACTTCAAATCTGAGCACTGAATAGCTCTTACATACACAAAATCTACACAAGGATAACTGTGAATTTTATGAATGACTAGAACAACAATTATGACAAATAGTTATAGAACTGCTTATGCACTAGTCAGTTATATACATCTCACAATTCATAGAGCAGAATAAACCCGTGAATCAGTACCCTAATCTGATAAACTGAAAAGGGGGGGGGGGGGGCGGTACATGCGAACCACGTGGAAATGTGCGTACAATATGCTGACAATATTACTCATATCTTTCCAGTAAACTCACCTAAAGAGCCATCAATTTAAACACCAGCAGTGAGCCCATTATATCAGCAGTTTATACGGTCATGTTCTCAGAGAAAGTTGATAATTTTGTGGGTTTGTTGCCACAAATTTCCCGCTGCACAAATGTAAGACACGGCTCTGCTGACCTCCAGCTTCTCTCGCTGATTTCTCGCCTCCCGCGCAGAAGAGCGATCGCATATGTGTAGTTTAAGACCAGGCTACATTCAGATTAAAAATGGTGGTTAAATTCAAAATGGCGACTACAAGGAGCCATCCGGAAATGCCTGATTTTGTTCATGTTACTCGTATAATGCATGGTATTATTTTCAGACAAGGTACAAACTTGTTTGAATTGAGCAGAATAACACCATAGCTTATCACATTTTATTCTGTTGGCATAATCTTCAGCTGAGAATACAATTGTTAATTTCAAAATGATGACCACGTGGGTTCATATGAGACTCATATTTTCATTTTGCTTGTATAATTCAAGGTATTGTGTTTACATGGAGTTGAAAGTAACAATTTCCCAAAGCCAAGTCTATTCACAATACAGATCGATCTGTCTATTTATGGACCTAGTTTGGCTCTATTCTTATAATCATCAGCTAGAAAAATAATTCAGGAATTCAAGATTGCAGACATAGGGTCATCCGAAACTCTTGCTAAATTTAGTCAATGTTATTCGTCAAAGTTAAAGCGATTATTTTTTAGCTCGAAGCAGATATTGCTACAACTGAGCTGTTTCACACTATAGTTGGTCATTTTACATTTTACGGTTAAAACGTCCAATCAAATGCCCCTTTTGTACTATTCTCTGTATGCGCAGATGGACGGTATTTCCACTACATACCAGTCGGACTGTATGACACATCACATCACACGACCCATTGGCACCACAGATGGTCCACCTAGACCCCAAAAGGTACATCCCACATCTGCCTATGCACCACACTTGCGCAGTCAGAATTTTTCAGCGAAGTTCATCTAATAATCTCGGGACACCTCCATCGTACTCCACAGCATGAGACAGAAAAAATGTCCATGGGTGGGTTCCCAATGGGCCTATTTGGCTGGACATAGAAGTATATGTCGGGGAGCCGCCCTCTAGTACTTGAGATGAATCAGGGTATTCTTAACCTTTCCTATTATACTGACTCGCGACCAATTGGATAAAGTGCCAGCCTTTGGTGTCCGCATTGCTGGTTCTACTCCCACCAGGGTCATGGGGATTCCCCTTCTCCCTGGGATGTAGGTTGACTATCTGAGATCAATCTCTCCGTCTCAGTAGATAGACTCTCAGCAGTCTCTGTTTCGGTATCAGTCGGTGGACTATCAGCAGTCTCGAAGTCTATTGCTATGTATGGGGATTTTCCTTCTCTCGCTGGCTAGAGAGGCTATAACATGTATGGCTAGATCATTGACGTGGCAAGATAGGATTGACCTCTACGGTCAATTACCCTCCGGACATTCCCGGAGATGACCGAACATTCCCAAAGATTCCCAGTAATTCAAGCAGATCAACTGCTCCATTAACATTGACGTGACTGGGAAGCCAATTCGCATTGACTGGGGACGTATCAACCGGTGCCGGAAGTGACTGCATCACCACCGAAAGTGACCTTTGATCCGGACGTGACCTCGGAACGGAAGTAACCTTTGACCCGGAAGTGACCTTTGATCCGCAAATGACATCAGCTTCGGCCACATGATGTTATCAGCCTCAGCCTTAGTGCGCGGGAATTTCACCTTTATATACTACGCCAATATCTCGAAATTCGTCCTCCAGCGGTAAAAAGTAAATGCAATTATGGTAGTGTATTGGAAGCATTGCTACGCATGCCCAAAACCAGGTTAAATGACCCCAGAACGTTTACTTTGGAGCTATGGGGCCTTGACGTGTCTCCTATAATCCAAGATTTTATCATATATGTCGGCCATCTTGGATTTTGGAAATCTCGAAAATTTCAGGAGGGCTCCTAGGCTAAAATTGAATAATAAGCATAAAGGAAGCTAATTGCCAAATTTGGGGCTTTTATCCGCTCTGTAACGGTAATTTCGCTAAGCCACCTGACTACACGGGATGGGGTCATGGGAGACATAAAATGTATCTCATACAAGCTAATTCTGAATTTAACCTCCAAACTAACGCTATAGCCTAACTCATACCTGAAATAAAGGCTAATGGTCAGTGACATTTCGTCAATCACACAGAATTGAGTTCTCTTCTTTCGGTACCATCGTGTACAAGCCAGCCTATATGATTCAAATCTGGTTATCTTGTTCATGAAATATTGAACAGTTGGCAAGGAAATCACCATGCTTGATGCCGGACAACCTCGCGCGCTTGATAATCTCCCTTCCTTCACAGCGCGGTTAGCGCCCTCTTTTTTTTTTAATCAAACCTAGATCTACGTTTGAAATGTGGTCTTACTTAAAAAAATTGGGTCGTTCGTTCTCAGTATATCATTTACGTTCAAAGTAAAAGACAGATCGTCTGTTCTGACTTGATCAAACGTACGAAGTTAGATCTACGTTTTCCGTTTGGAGATTACCATTTAAAAGTATGTTTTATTTAAGGTTGTACGATGGAAATAAGATCTTACGAAATATTATTGTACATTCAAACCGTGTATTTTTGACATAAACGGCCGCCCATAGAAATGAGATGGACTAAACTTAATTAGATAATGGAATAAATCCTCCTAATTCTGATTTTCTTGTATTCCATTAACCTCGTGTTTACAGATTATTTGGATACTAATTTTCCGACTTTAATTTCCAATCATGGACCCGAACATTCCCCACCACAAATGACTCACCACACCATGTAGTCTGATCTTTCCGCTCAAACATGTACAAAGTAGTGAATACATTCACCCTCCATGTTTTAGGTTATTTTATTTTTTTATTTTTTATTTTTTTATTTTTTGTGATACGACGACCAAATATAAGATCATCCTGCCCGACACCATAACGGCAAAATTTGGAGGTAGTTAATCATACTGGCCCAGATTTTTTCGATACTTTTGATAATCAAATATTATAGAAGCGTTCTTAAAAACATCAAAACACATTCCCGGGTCTCATCATGTACAATGGCCAATCTTAGTAAACTGGGATATAAAATCAGGGTATTTATCTGATATACCATATTGGTTTACCTAGATTGGTATAACGGTCAATCAATGTCCGCACGAATTTAAGTCCTTCTTATAATCTTGGACCCAAACGATGTATTAGTGGTTTCTGACCTACTCAGAATTGGGAGCAATTCCTAACATTGACCCATTTTCCTTCAAACAGGTCTTCAAACAAGACAGATTCCTGCTAGTTTCGACGTTCATAAAGTTAGACCGCGGTTCGCAGTTCACAGTTCATTGTTCGAAGAGACCAGCCATTATTTCCTCTGATATGGAAATCTGTATTTTTTTTATTATGAGTACGAGTACTTAGAACTTCAAACTCTGTATAGCAAGAGAGAATGTCATGCTCTATATCTTTGCATATTCATATCCCAAATTTGATGCCAGGGGGCGCTGTTAGGGGCGTTGTTATGAGTCGCTGAATGACTGGTCCCGAATAGAGAACTGCAAACCGCGGTCTGGTTTCGTCAGTTCAACAATTTTCCCGATATAGTAAAGAGAGAGTTGTGACGGGAACTACTCAAACTAGAACATTTGCCATGTAATTTTGATAGTTGGGTAATCACTGAAACGTGAGTAGTATAGATAAACCCGATTCTACCTCATTTAAGGGCAGATAACTCTGTTTGAACAATTTTTCCAAAGATAGCCGCCAGAGGGCGCCACCAGTCTTGTGACCAAAAAATACCTCCGAATACAGGAGAGTTCCAATTTTTGCAGGTCAAAAATAGTTCTTTGACCTTTGTATTCATCCGCGGTGATGCGGTCTGCCTCCGCGGACAGAAAGTAGTCCCATGGGTTGACTTCCAATGTTAATGTATACGGGGAATACCTAAATAGACGTTTTGTGACCTAGGTGGGTCCCTAGTGGACCGATTGGGTCGAGTGAGGTATCAAAGTGAAGCATTCGTGAAGGGGCATCTGATGGGCTGGGTGTGGGGTTGAAATATCGGCATTCTGCGCATGCGCGGTGGCCAAAGGGTATGGAAATAGACGTTTTGGGATCTAGGGGAGCCCCTAATGGGCCGATGGAGCCGTATGAGGTATCAATGTGAAGCCTATGTGAGGGGGCATCTCATTGGACTAGTGGCTCGAGCGTTGTCACCATTCTACGCATGCGCAGACAGGGAATTGTGGGGAAAGGGTATGGAAATAGACGTTTTGGGATCTAGGGGAGCCCCTAATGGGCCGATGGAGTTGTAGGAGGTATCAATGTGAAGCCTATGTGAGGGGGCATCCGCCTGGAGTAGTGTCTCGGCCGTTGGGTGCATGCAAAATTAGGATTTTTTCCCGAAACTATAAAAAGCGGAGTACGGACTTTACCCCTATCAACTCTAGCCAAAAGGGCTAATATCGGTCCCCGCTCTTATTGGGACCTGCCTATCAAGTCAATGGGGTGGGTGCATGTAAAATTAGGATTATTTTCCGAAACTATAAAAAGCGGAATACGGACTTTACCCCTACAATAGGGGTCTGTATTATACAATATAAGGGAAAATGCCTGTATGGGGTATGGGGATGGTCAATTTTTTTCGTGGGCTTTACTATGGCTTGTGAGGTCTCGTTTTTCTCGTCTCGCCAAGAAAATGACAAAAGGACGGGTCCCGGAGCGAATCGGTGAAATTTTTGGGGAAAAGTCACCGAGGTCTGTATATAGGCTCATACTGGCTATATGGGGGAAGGGGTGGTCAATTTTTTTTGTGGGCTTTACTATGGCTTGTGGGGTCTCGTTTTTCTCGTCTCGCCAAGAAAATGACAATGGGAAAGGTCCCGGAGCGAATCGGTGAAATTTTTGGGAAAAGTCACCGAGGTCTGTATATATATATAGGCTCATACTGGCTATATGGGGGGAGGGGTGGTCAATTATTTTGTGGGCTTTGCTATGGGTTGTGGGGTCTCGTTTTTCTCGTCTCACCGAGAAAATCACAATGGGAGGGGTCCCGAAGCGAATCGGTGGAATTTTTGGGAAAAGTCACCGAGGTCTGTATATAGGCCTATAGGCTGGCTATATGGGGGTATAGGTTCAACCTTGGAAATTCACACACGTTCATTGTGATATGGGCTGTTTGGATTTGTTTTTCACGTCTCGTCATTTAGAACACGATGGGAAGGGTCCCGGAGCGAAACGGTGAAATTTTTAGAAAAGTTCACCGAGGCCTGGGTAGGCCCATAGGCCTGTACTGTATGGCTATGGGGGTATAGGCCCATACGGGGTGGAAGTTGTGGGGTCTAGGTGAGCCCCTAATGATCCTATGATGTCGTATGAGGTCTTATTTTGAAGCTCTCGTGGAGGAGCATCCGACTGGACTAGTGGTTTGTTCGTTTTCAATAGGTTGCGCATGCGCAGTCTGGCCGTAGTATAGAAAGCAGGCATTTTGGGGGTGTATGTGGGTGTGTGTTTGGGGTAGAGATGGACCGCTATGGGTCAGAATGGGTCGTGGAAGGTGTCAAAGTGAAGCTTGTGTGGTTTAGAGGCAGAATAGTGTGTTTTTAAGTGCAAGTCGCGTCAATCTGCGCATGCGCAGTTGGTTGTAGTAACTAAAGTGGCCATTTTGGGGCAGTACAGGAAGGTATTTGGAGTCGAGATGGACCATCCTTGATCCAAATGCGTCCTGGAAGGTGTCATCTTGTAGCTCTCGGGGTGTAGACCCCGATTTGAGGGCTGCCCACGTCACCTGTGACGTCATCGGTGACGTCATCAGTACGATTAGTAGCGAAAGTGGGCATTTTAGGGCACTGAAGGAAGGTATTTGTGGTAGAGAGGGACCATCCTTGGTCCGAATGCGTCGTGGGAGGTGTCATCTTGTAGCTCTCGGGGTGTAGACCCCGATTTGAGGGCTGCCCACGTCACCTGTGACGTCATCGGTGACGTCATCAGTACGAGTAGTAGCGAAAGTGGGCATTTTGGGGCAATGAAGGAAGGTATTTGGGGTAGAGAGGGACCATCTTTGGTCCGAATGTGTCTAGGGAAGTGTCATGTTGTAACTCTCGGGGTGTACATCCCGATTTGAGGGATGTCCGCGTCACCTGTGACGTCATCGGTGACGTCATCAGTACGAGTAGTAGCGAAAGTGGGCATTTTCGGGAAGTACAGGAAGGTATTTGGGGTAGAGAGGGACCATCTTTGGTCCGAATGTGTCTAGGGAAGTGTCATGTTGTAGTTCTCGGTGTAGACCCCGATTTGAGGGATGTTCGCGTCATCTGTGACGTCATCGGTGACGTCATCAGTAGGAGTAGTAGCGAAAGTGGACATTTTGGGGCAGTGAAGGAAGGTATTTGGTGTAGAGATGGACCAGTATTGGTCCGAATGGACCGCGTGGGGTGTCATGTTGTAGCTCTCGGGGTGTAATCCCGATTTGAGGGATGTTCACGTCATCTGTGGCGTCATTGGTGACGTCATCAGTACGAGTAGTAGCGAAAGTGGACAATTTGGGGCAGAGAGGGACCATCCTTGGTCCGAATGCGACCTTGGAGGTGCCATGTTGTAGCTCTCGGGGTATAGACCCCGATTTGAGGGATGTTCGTGTCATCTGTGACGTCATCGGTGACGTCATCAGTACGAGTAGTAGCGAAAGCGGGCATTTTGGGGCAGTGAAGGATGGATTAGTAGACTAAAAGCGCATTTCGAGCCCTTTTCACCTAGCGGCGCAAGGCGCAATGAGAGTATGCGCGCGTGAGTGTGCGTGTGTGTGTGTGTGCGTCTGTATGTGTGCGTGTGTGTATTTGTGTGTGTGTATGTCTGTGTGTGGTGTGCGTGTGTGTGTGTCGGCGTGTGCAGGCGCACGCTCCTGTGGTGCACCCTGTACCCTATAACCCGTAGGGCATAGGGTACGCCACCAAGCACAGATTACATGTACTCTGCGCATGTCCATGTATTCTGAGCATATCCATGCACATGTAGACCGGTGAGAGAACAACAACAACAAGGATGACAGGTCAATCATTTTATTTTCCCCTCCAGTAGATCATACCCAAGCTGGGGGAGGCGCGTAGGTATGTTTACAATATAAGTAGCCTTTTGTCCAATCAGAGGGCGCCATTTGCATTTGTCATATTCGTTCCTGTCCGTTAGATGTATTCTTGTCCAATCAGAAGTCGCCATTTCAGAAAGTTCCCTCTTCGGCCATGTTCGCTCTGAGCCGTTTTGTTCTAATCATCGTCAGGCAGGCCAGGATACCGTTGAGGCAACATATCCTCAAATAGTTGTTTGCGTATTCTGAGTATTTATCAGTGCATGGGTGAATACATTCACCCGATGGGAAGATTCTGTAAGTTGGTCACGAAGAACGTAACATTGGTCACCCTCTCTACCACCCATTGCAAGTTGGGGCGCTGTTCATAGGCCCATCCCAAGACATCCAATTGTTCCACTTGGTCCAGCATCATCTCTAGCGACGCCCGGTTAATGATGGTAAACGGTTGGTCAAAGACCCGGATGTTACTGCTCGGGTAAAAGTATCGGACTTGGCCTGTTTCCTTATGCTGCAGTACATAACCAAACGCCAGATTTAATTTGGACGTAGCTTGGTCATTGAAGATGGCTTCCACGTAGCTGCGTAGATGGGCGAGGGTGGTCAGTCGGAAATTGTAGATATCTTGAATAGGGCGATGACGGTGGAAACAGTGCCGTATCATGGGCCAATGGCGCTGATAGATGTCACTCACTGGATGGGCGTCCTGTAAGAGATCGCTGGGAACATTTATGGGCTCGTCTAGAAAATGTTCGATGTTGTCAGGCGTCTGACTGGGAACAGTAATGCTAGGGACCGGCTGGATATCTAGGCTCTTCTGAACTGTGGGTATAGGCGGGCTCTCCGTGATCGCATCACCAGTGGCATTCGTCTCCCCGGGTTCATCTTCAGTGAGTCTGTCCCTCCTGGGTGCCTCTTTAGTGGAAAGTTGTCCCTCATGCCGTGGTGACGGACTATGAATCAAACATGCATGCCGTTTTAACTGACTGGGTCGTTTGAAGAGTTGACCACATTCTTCGCATGGACGCTTGGGTGGCCCATGAATTGAACGTTCATGGCGCCGTAAATGATCCGGGCGCTGAAACGACAGTGTACATATCGTACAGCTATACTGGGCGGTTCCGTCGTGCTTGGTAGCCTCATGGCGGCGCAAGTCGTGCAGACGAGTGAATAATTTCGAGCACGTAGTACAAGTGAACATCTTGGTGGTTGACAGAGTGTCTGATGAAACGGCCAGGCCGCTTCCCTTTTATAGCAAGCTAGCTGGTGATCTATTTTTAGCACAATCAGTTCAACTTGGACGTCAGCGACAAGAACCCGGATGTAGGCGCGGACGTCAAGAACCCGAAAGTTAGAGGGGAGGTGACCGGCCTATCGACCAATCAGAAGCCATCATTTCAGAAAGTTCAATCTTCGTTCAGTGTAACCTAAACGTCTTCAGGCAATCCATGATAGTGAAGCTCGAAGCTCTTACTTCGCTCATTCAACACTGAGATCAGTCTCCATCGGCTCTTCAATCCGCGGCGAATCGACCTCCATGGGTTCTTCTATTCTCAGATGCATTCCGATAGAAACTGAAATATCCGGGCTCGAGAGTGGCAAGCGTGATCCGTGTATGACATTTCGGTGACGACTCAATTGACTGGGATGCTTAAAGGCTATATCACAATCCGCACATGTATGCATGTGTACTTCGTGGCGTGCACGTGTGTGACAACGCAAACTGTCCAGGCGATGAAAGCGCTTCGAGCAAGTTGTGCAAGAGAACATATCGGCTGTGGATCTGAAAATGATGAATGCCGTAAAACTTTCGGCTCTTATAGACCAACATAGGAGTACCCGGATGTTCTACAGTCAGGGATGTACAAGAACCCGGATGTACCCGGATGTAAAAGTCCAGGATGTAAAGTGCCCGGATGTTCACGAATGTACTACCATCCCGGACTTCTATCAGGCACAGGTCCAGATCAAAGGATGGATACAGACTGAGGCTAATGGTGTACAAATGACCTTATATGACCACTCACTCACTCACTCACCGTCGTTAGTGCGTCCATGCGTTAAGACGGGCGTTGGGGACGCCTCACGGGCGTTTTGCACGCCTCACTCACTCACTCACTCACTCAGTCACTCACTCATACGCGAATAAAAAACAAAATGAGATCTCACCAAAAAACTCTGTCTTGTATGTTTTCTATATGAGCATAATGCATGAAACTGGCTTTGAACACCGTATTAGCCAATCAGTGGCCTAGAATGGAGCCAAAGGTAACCCATCCATGTCCAGAAAACATTACCCGGGTGTACAAGAACCCGGATGTAGGCGCGGACGTAGGCAAAAGCATCCCAGTACCCGGCTGTAGGCGCAGACGTGAGCGAAATTCTAGTACCCGTCCGTTGGTTCTTTTATCGATCGCTCATTGGCTCTTTTTCTCGACCGCTGATTGGTCTGACCTTTGACCCCTGCGCGCAATTTTTTATCTGGTATTGTTAGCGCGCGCAGGGATCAAAGGTCAGACCAATCAGTGAGTGAGTGAGTGAGTGAGTGGGTGAGTGAGGCGTGCAAAACGCCCGTGAGGCGTCCCCAACGCATGGACGCACTAACGACGGTGAGTGAGTGAGTGAGTGAGTGAGCGAGTGAGTGAGTCAGTGAGTGAGTGTGTGAGTGAGTGAGTGAGTAAGGCGTGCAAAACGCCCGTGAGGCGTCCCCAACGCCCGTCTTAACGCATGGACGCACTAACGACGGTGAGTGAGTGAGTGAGTGAGTGAGTGGTCATATAAGGTCGTTTGTACACCATTAGCCTCAGTCTGTATCCATCCTTTGATCTGGACCTGGGCCTGATAGAAGTCCGGGATGGTAGTACATTCGTGAACATCCGGGCACTTTTACATCCTGGACTTTTACATCCGGGTGCATCCGGGTTCTTGTACATCCCTGACTGTAGAACATCCGGGTACTCCTATGTTGGTCTATAAGAGCCGAAAGTTTTACGGCATTCATCATTTTCAGATCCACAGCCGATATGTTCTCTTGCACAACTTGCTCGAAGCGCTTTCATCGCCTGGACAGTTTGCGTTGTCACACACGTGCACGCCACGAAGTACCCATGCATACATGTGCGGATTGTGATATAGCCTTTAAGCATCCCAGTCAATTGAGTCGTCACCGAAATGTCATACACGGATCACGCTCGCCACTCTCGAGACCGGATATTTCAGTTTCTATCGGAATGCATCTGAGAATAGAAGAACCCATGGAGGTCGATTCGCCGCGGATTGAAGAGCCGATGGAGACTGATCTCAGTGTTGAATGAGCGAAGTAAGAGCTTCGCGCTTCACTATCATGGATTGCCTGAAGACGTTTAGGTTACACTGAACGAAGATTGAACTTTCTGAAATGATGGCTTCTGACTGGTCGATAGGCCGGTCACCTTCTCTCTAACTTCCGGGTTTTTGACGTCCGCGCCTACATCCGGGTTCTTGTCGCTGACGTCCGCGCCTACATCCGGTTTCTTGTCGCTGACGTCCAAGTTGAACTGATTGTGCTAAAAATAGATCACCAGCTAGCTTGCTATAAAAGGGAAGCGGCCTGGCCGTTTCATCAGACACTCTGTCAACCACCAAGATGTTCACTTGTACTACGTGCTCGAAATCATTCACTCGTCTGCACGACTTGCGCCGCCATGAGGCTACCAAGCACGACGGAACCGCCCGGTATAGCTGTACGATATGTACACTGTCGTTTCAGCGCCCGGATCATTTACGGTGCCATGAACGTTCAATTCATGGGCCACCCAAGCGTCCATGCGAAGAATGTGGTCAACTCTTCAAACGACCCAGTCAGCTAAGACGGCATGCACGTTTGATTCATGGTCCGTCACCACGGCATGAGGGACAACTTTCCACTAAAGAGGCACCCAGGAGGGACAGACTCACTGAAGATGAACCCGGGGAGACGAATGCCACTGATGATGCGATCACGGAGAGCCCGCCTATACCCACAGTTCAGAAGAGCCTAGATATCCAGCCGGTCCCTAGCATTACTGTTCCCAGTCAGACGCCTGACAACATCGAACATTTTCTAGACGAGCCCATAAATGTTCCCAGCGATCTCTTACAGGACGCCCATCCAGTGAGTGACATCTATCAGCGCCATTGGCCCATGATACGGCACTGTTTCCACCGTCATCGCCCTATTCAAGATATCTACAATTTCCGACTGACCACCCTCGCCCATCTACGCAGCTACGTGGAAGCCATCTTCAATGACCAAGCTACGTCCTTCAAATTGAATCTGGCGTTTGGTTATGTACTGCAGCATAAGGAAACAGGCCAAGTCCGATACTTTTACCCGAGCAGTAACATCCGGGTCTTTGACCAACCGTTTACCATCATTAACCAGGCGTCGCTAGAGATGATGCTGGACCAAGCGGAACAATTGGATGTCTTGGGATGGGCCTATGAACAGCGCCCCAACTTGCAATGGGTGGTAGAGAGGGTGACCAATGTTACGTTCTTCGTGACCAAATTACGGAATCTTCCCATCGGGTGAATACTTCACCCATGCACTGATAAATACTCAGAATACGCAAACAACTATTTGAGGATATGTTGCCTCAACGGTATCCTGGCCTGCCTGACGATTATTAGAGCAAAACGGCTCAGAGCGAACATGGCCGAAGAGGGAACTTTCTGAAATGGCGACTTCTGATTGGACACGAATACATCTAACGGACAGGAACGAATATGACAAATGCAAATGGCGCCCTCTGATTGGACAAAAGGTTACTTATATTGTAAACATACCCACGCGCCTCCCCCAGCTTGGGTATGATGTACTGGAGGGGAAAATAAAATGATTGACCTGTCATCCTTGTTGTTGTTGTTCTCTCACCGATCTACATGTGCATGGATATGCTCAGAATACATGGACATGCGCAGAGTACGTGTAATCTGTGCTTGGTGGCGTACCCTATGCCCTACGAGTTATAGGGTACAGGGTGCACCACAGGAGCGTGCGCCTGCACACGGCGACACACACACACGCACACACAGACGCATACACACACATATGCATACACACACACGCACACACACGCACGCACACCCACACGCGTACACACACACACGAAAGCACACTCACACGCGTACACGTAAGCATACATACACACACACACACGCACACACACGCGCGCATACTCTCATTGCACCTTGCGCCGCTAGATCAAACGGGCTCGAAATGCGCTTTTAGTCTACTAATCCATCCTTCACTGCCCCAAAATGCCCGCTTTCGCTACTACTCGTACTGATGACGTCACCGATGGCGTCACAGATGACACGAACATCCCTCAAATCGGGGTCTATACCCCGAGAGCTACAACATGACACCTCCCAGGTCGCATTCGGACCAAGGATGGTCCCTCTCTGCCCCAAATTGTCCACTTTCGCTACTACTCGTACTGATGACGTCACCAATGACGCCACAGATGACGTGAACATCCCTCAAATCGGGATTACACCCCGAGAGCTACAACATGACACCCCACGCGGTCCATTCGGACCAATACTGGTCCATCTCTACACCAAATACCTTCCTTCACTGCCCCAAAATGTCCACTTTCGCTACTACTCCTACTGATGACGTCACCGATGACGTCACAGATGACGCGAACATCCCTCAAATCGGGGTCTACACCCCGAGAACTACAACATGACACTTCCCTAGACACATTCGGACCAAAGATGGTCCCTCTCTACCCCAAATACCTTCCTGTACTGCCCTAAAATGCTCACTTTCGCTAGTATTCGTACTGATGACGTCACCGATGACGTCACAGGTGACGCGGACATCCCTCAAATCGGGATGTACACCCCGAGAGCTACAACATGACACTTCCCTAGACACATTCGGACCAAAGATGGTCCCTCTCTACCCCAAATATCTTCCTTAATTGCCCTAAAATGCCCACTTTCGCTACTAATCGTACTGATGACGTCACCGATGACGTCACAGGTGACGTGGGCAGCCCTCAAATCGGGGTCTACACCCCGAGAGCTACAAGATGACACCTTCCAGGACGCATTCGGACCAAGGATGGTCCATTTCGACTCCAAATACCTTCCTGTACTGCCCCAAAATGGCCACTTTACTCACTACAACCAACGGCGCATGCGCAGATTGACGCGACATGCACTTAAAAACACACCATTCTGCCTCTAACCCACACAAGCTTCACCTTGACACCTTCCACGACCCATTCGGACCCATAGCGGTCCATCTCTACCCCAAACACACACCCACATACACCCCCAAAATGCCTGCTTTCTATACTACGGCCAGACTGCGCATGCGCAACCTATTGAAAACGGACAAACCATTAGTCCAGTCGGATGCTCCTCCACGAGAGCTTCAAAATAAGACCTCATAGGATCATTAGGGGCTCACCTAGACCTCAAAATGTCCACCCCGTATGGGCCTATACCCCCATAGCCATGCAGTACAGTATGGGCCTACCCAGGCCTCGGTGAACTTTTCTAAAAATTTCACCGTTTCGCTCCGGGACCCTTCCCATCGTGTTCTAAATGACGAGACGTGAAAAACAAATCCAAACAGCCCATATCACAATGAACGTGTGTGAATTTCCAAGGTTGAACCTATACCCCCATATAGCCAGCCTAGAGGCCTATATACAGACCTCGGTGACTTTTCCCAAAAATTCCACCGATTCGCTTCGGGACCCCTCCCATTGTGATTTTCTCGGTGAGACGAGAAAAACGAGACCCCACAACCCATAGCAAAGCCCACAAAAAAATTGACCACCCCTCCCCCCATATAGTCAGTATGAGCCTATATACAGACCTCGGTGACTTTTCCCAAAAATTTCACCGATTCGCTCCGGGACCCTTCCCATTGTCATTTTCTTGGCGAGACGAGAAAAACGAGACCCCACAAGCCATAGTAAAGCCCACAAAAAAAAATTTGACCACCCCTCCCCCCATATAGCCAGTATGAGCCTATATACAGGCCTCGGTGACTTTTCCCAAAAATTTCACCGCTTCGCTCCGGGACCCTTCCTTTTGTCATTTTTTTGGCGAGACGAGAAAAACGAGATCCCACAAGCCATAGTAAAGCCCACGGAAAAAATTGACCATCCCCATACCCCATACAGGCATTTTCCCTTATATTGTATAATACAGACCCCTACTGTAGGGGTAAAGTCCGTTTTGCGCTTTTTATAGTTTCGGAAAATAATCCTAATCTTACATGCACCCACCCCATTGACTTGATAGGCAGGTCCCAATAAGAGCGGGGACCGATATTAGCCCTTTTGGCTAGAGTTGATAGGGGTTTTCTCCTATTTTAGGGGTAAAGTCCGTATTCCGCTTTTTATAGTTTCGGGAAAAAATCCTAATTTTTACATGCACCCAACGGCCGAGACACTAGTCCAGGCGGATGCCCCCTCACATAGGCTTCACATTGATACCTCATACAACTCCATCGGCCCATTAGGGGCTCCCCTAGATCCCAAAACGTCTATTTCCATACCCTTTCCCCACAATTCCCTGTCTGCGCATGCGTAGAATGGTGACAACGCTCGAGCCACTAGTCCAGTGAGATGCCCCCTCACATAGGCTTCACATTGATACCTCATACGACTCCATCGGCCCATTAGGGGCTCCCCTAGCTCCCAAAACGTCTATTTCCATACCCTTTGGCCACCGCGCATGCGCAGAATGCTTCATTTTGATACCTCACTCGACCCAATCGGTCCACTAGGGACCCACCTAGGTCACAAAACGTCTATTTAGGTATTCCCCGTATACATTAACATTGGAAGTCAACCCATGGGACTACTTTCTGTCCGCGGAGGCAGACCGCATCACCGCGGATGAATACAAAGGTCTATCTTCGGAAAAATTGTTCAAACAGAGTTATCTGCCCTTAAATGAGGTAGAATCGGGTTTATCTATACTACTAACGTGAGAAGCTGTTGAAAGGGCCTCGGGTTTTTTCTGTGACGGTCGTTGAGCTTTGGTGAAAGAGGCATCAATAATGCTAAAATCACATATAAATGATTATTACATAGGGAGACGCGGTGTAAAATGGTCACCTCTCGATCTATGTCATGCCCTATAATCAAGTATAAAATACTTCGCTTCATTCATCATTCGTGTCTAGTCTCCATAATGTGTGAACGGTATAGCTGTTATTTCGATATTTGAAAGAAACAAAAAAAAGCATGCTTTGTTTGGACCAAAGAAATAAAGACCCCTGAAGGTGTTTGAAGCTTTTTGTCTCCCTGGAGAGCTTCGATATATATAACTTATAACTTTTTTATTGACACATCAACGCAGTCAGCAGACTGGTAATATAGTCATACAAATAAGAAGAACAAGTTGCCAAACATGACAGATGAATACAAGAGGAATAAAAGCAATATTCACATGACGCAAAGCTGACATAATTGGAACTCTCCTGTATTCGGAGGTATTTTTTGGTCACAAGACTGGTGGCGCCCTCTGGCGGCTATCTTCGGAAAAATTGTTCAAACAGAGTTATCTGCCCTTAAATGAGGTAGAATCGGGTTTATCTATACTACTAACGTGAGAAGCTGTTGAAAGGGCCTCGGGTTTTCTCTGTGACGGTCGTTGAGCTTTGGTGAAAGAGGCATCAATAATGCTAAAATCACATATAAATGATTATTACATAGGGAGACGCGGTGTAAAATGGTCACCTCTCGATCTATGTCATGCCCTATAATCAAGTATAAAATACTTCGCTTCATTCATCATTCGTGTCTAGTCTCCATAATGTGTGAACGGTATAGCTGCATGTTATTTCGATATTTGAAAGAAACAAAAAAAAGCATGCTTTGTTTGGACCAAAGAAATAAAGACCCCTGAAGGTGTTTGAAGCTTTTTGTCTCCCTGGAGAGCTTCGATATATATAACTTATAACTTTTTTTATTGACACATCAACGCAGTCAGCAGACTGGTAATATAGTCATACAAATAAGAAGAACAAGTTGCCAAACATGACAGATGAATGCAAGAGGAATAAAAGCAATATTCACATGACGCAAAGCTGACATAATTCAATAACCCTAGGCCCTATCAATCTGACACATGTATATCCGGATCCGGATATTTCACACTGCATGAAGGAATTTATTGATCTCGCAACTTTTCGCAAGCAAGCAAGAATTTGGCAGTTTTAATAAGCGTATCTGTGCAGCGGTTTCCAAGAATAAATTTAAGCTTCGCTGTGTTACTTAGAGAATGGAAGTTGGTACCCAGATTGGAAATTGATTCGAAAAAGTGTTTTCTCAGTGTAATATATTTAGGACAGGTCAGAATAAAATGATGTTCACTCTCAATGACATTACTTGGACACTGTTTACAAAGTCGGTCACTTCTATTGAACTGTTGGTATCGACCACGTTCAATTTCCAACCTGTGTGCACTTATTCTGTATTTGCAAATAACACTTCTATATTGTCTATTAGCTAAGACGTCGGGATAAATTGGTCTACAAAACAGGCTAAACATTGAAGATAAGACAGATATGACAGATATGTACGATATGCGCTGAGTCATTGCCATGCCCTGAAGCGAAACTGTCATTTCCCAAACATCTGTCAGCAGTAAACAACATATATTAACAAGTGAAAAATCACAATAATAACAAACTCATAGTCGAATCCACCTTGACCCAGATATAAAACTTTGCTGGAAGATTGATGCGCGTGCTGACCAAAAACGAAACACTTTTTCAACTTAGTTGATCCTTTCCACAGCGTTTGCATGTCGTTTGCATGTCGGTATATATATATATTCAAGAAGGTGCTGTCACATTCGTGATGCCAAAGATTAGTTTAATCAATTCTGTACAGGAAGGTTGTGTTTTGTACGCAGAAACTGCCCAAGAGATAGCAGTTCAAAGTGACGTGATATAATATAACTGACTCTTGATCGGCATTTTGTTTGTTTTGCCTATTTCTTATACATTTTAGTCTGTGTTTGTTAGTGTATCTTAACTATGACCCATTATTTGATCAAACTTAATCCAATGATTTCAGTATCACATCAACAAATTATTGCGATTATCACTGGGCTTCATATTCTGAAAATATTTCAAAATCCATACTAAAATATATACGGAAAAAGTCACAAAATAGGGCCAAGCTTCAAACGTCCATCGACGCTATAACATAAGTCACTTTTAACTTTTACATGCAACAGAAGGTTTCTGTGCTGTCGGTTTCTTGTGTTCCATATTTCCACTTTTGTACGCAGAAATGCGCCAGCTACATATTTGCGCATATACGCCATCTTGTATTTTATCAGAGCAAATATACAACTATTTCAACAACAGAGCACCTCGATGAAAGGGCAGAATCAGTGTGTGTCGCTGGAAAATACCTGAATATCTCAATAGACTAACGGCACATCATATTTAGACCCATATCTCTATAAAACAAATCGGGCCTTCTCTTTGTCGATTTTACGACAAGAGACATGATTCCAATTTCGACATAGTAAACTATCCCTTCCTGGACAATAATATTGAAGTATTATTCAAGTAGGACATTTATATCACGCCTAGTGGCATTTGCTTGATCATGTGTGAAATGTGACGATTTTAATCAAAGTCACAGAACATTTTTGCAGTAACTTAAAAAACATGGCAGTGTGACTAACGTCACATGACCTACCAAGTAGGTCTTAGGAGGCATTAGGACATATTTTTGCCAATTTCGAGGTTTTTAGGTCATATCAAAGGTAGGCCAGCTCAGAACTTGCTGGTCTATATCACTTACAATATGACTTTTTTATTCACAGACATGATCCCACAGTGTTTTGTTGGGTATGCTTTTAACAGAAATTAGAGGCAAAACTATTTTGATTTTAAGAAATAGAGAGGTCGAGAAGAAGAAAGGAATTAATGAACAACAAGACGAAACAGAAGGTGAAATCGAAAGAGATAGTTTAATGATTTTCCAACGTAAATGATCTAAAACAAGAATCTGAAAACATCAGAAAGTGAAAACGAGAAGGAATAATGGCAAGGGCTAGGACAAAAGGGTTGAGAGAATGAACAAATCTCTCTAAATATTTATGTGCAATGAACAAATGAGATCATGTCAAGAAAACTATCTCAAGTATTCATGAATAGAATGGAACTATAACAGAGCAGAAGGAAATTCTAACATAAATTTAAATGTTGTGTTCTTTATATAACAAGCGCTGGATGAGCGCAAAGACCTCCGTCGAGGCAACAGGGTCCGTAGCGTAATACATCACTGAATAACAGACGGCCGGATGCCAAGCTCAATTTTGCATTTGTTGGACGTTAGCTTCATCAATGGTAATTAATCTGGGATTGAGGGTTCCTCACTAGCATGTCAAGACAGGGATGTGAAAGTCACATTCCCAGCAAATAATTTTTGTTTGATTTGACGTGCTTGAAATATTGGGGTATGGAATAGAGTATATTGATGGAAAACCTGGAAAAGTGCTTGAGACATTAGGCCCCATCCCACCCCCACCTCCCCCTGAGAGGATCCCCTCACCCAAATCGACACGTTAGCGGCAGAAATGAGACACCGTGTGCCTAGTTGTTGTACCAACTTGCTTGTGATTTTGTGCTATAGGCCCAACACATCAACACTTCATATTTTGTATGCGTACAGTATAGCATCATCATTGATGAGAGAATGCTCTTCAAAACACACCTGATTTTACCGACACTTCGTTCTGATCTGTCTCAACATCATATGATGAGGATTCAATGCGCTCGGTATAATTTTGTATACTGGTGTTACAGGTCACCTTCGCCTTCACCTTACTGTATCAATGACCATGGACTTGTACATGTATCACATTCACATTGAATGGTGATGACTGATGAGAATATTGCCCCTATGGAACAAATGACTGAATTCCACGCAGCAAATAAAAAGTTCATGTTAATCATAAACAACATACAATTAGTAATACTATCAAATAATTATGTTTATTCCTTGTCGACATCAATATATTACAGGTAATATTATGACTGAATCATGGTAACATATATTCATGGGAATTTTTGTCTACAATAAACTGAAGGAGACCCATGCTGTTTATTATATTATGTTTTGAAACTTCACTTGCTAATCTCGATTATGTTGCTTATTGTGAAAATAAATGAAGTTATGAAATCTAGTATGATTGTTCATTGATCTCAAATTAGAAATATCTTCAGCAGCTAAAGTTAAGTCAATCATAACAATATATAACACCATGGTATTGTTGTAATATTACCCAGGTATTGATCTTTGAATAAGAATGTAATGAGATACATATACCTGTTCTTTGTGTTATTATGTATGCAGTTCATTCTGTATGTATTTTATACATGTACATGTAGCAGAATTGGAATTAAAATTTGAAATGAAGTCTGTTTCTAGAAGCTAAATCATTTTAGACACACATTCAAGTCCTTACCTGGTCAAGGGAGATAATTTTCACTTTTGATTATGTTTGTGAAGCATGCAGCAGGACTTCAACTTCCAAGGATATTATCCACACAATCCCATTCTACATGATATTTTTGCCATAGCACCGATAAACTAGGTCCCTTCATTTATGTGTTCTAGATCCAGGAGCTATTGGGAGCTGCAGGCTTTGTAAAAGTTAGATCCAATTATTCTCAGTGAAGCAATGAAATCCGGCATGGTTGTTTTAAGTTAGAATTTGGCATCCTTGGAAATGTCTGACCGATTCACACATGTATCACTCGGCAGGTGGTCATTACATGTGTAATGTTTATTTCCTTAGGAATCAACTGATATCCAATGGGGTGGAGGGCGAGCAAATCACTGGCTCTGAACTAGGTCATCAGTTAGTGTGTCATCGAATAGGAACGATCGATGCCCATATGAGCGTGGGTGAGATGGGAAAGCATGTTTACGCCGTTTGCTCTTTGTGATACAACTCCAGCCGTAAAGTTAGAAAATGTCATATGTATCTTTTAAAATTATTTCCTCGAATGAAACATAACAATCTACATCGAAGAGATGAATCAAATGATTTGAAACTTAATTTCATTGTGTAACAGTGAGAAGAAAATTAATTGTATAAACATTCCAAGCCTCATTGAACACAAGCCGCACCATATTTGATATGAATATAACGCGCGTACATTAGCTCGCTTGGACGTCGCTTAGTTAAATATGGACAGACACGCAAAAACCTCAAAATTTTCAAAAGCCACAAAAATGCCCTCAGCTTGTACAGAGTAAGTAAAAATACTTATGTACAACTTGATGTTTAGAAATGACTGTGTTGAGTGGTTCTATTCCCAACTTCTCTATTATTCTATGTCATAGAGAACAGGGTTTGGTAGATAATTAAAAACTGTATTAACTCGGCTTCACATTTTAGAGAATGACTTTAAATGAGCCTAAGATGAAAGAGAAATACACTTATAAAAAATCTATTTAAAAAAATATCTGTATATATGTTTGTATTAATTTCCATAATTTATTGAAAAAAACTATACGTAGACTTCGACCACCGAATATAACACAGGCCAGGCAACTGTGAGAACCAGTGAAAGATACCCATCGAGATGAGCGGATTTGCAGATAAACAACAACAACAAAATTGCACTTTGTGCCTCACGAGGCCCTTCTCCATAGAGTGCATGCCAGATATTTTTCTAGACTACAACAGCAACTGTTTTTGCCTGTATCACAGTCCGAGCTTCCGATTACCCTTCAACCTTACCCAGACGACGGATAATTTTTGACAGATTGTCTGGCTAGGTTGTTGATCGGATTCACAGATCATGAATTCCACCGTGACGGAATCACCGTTCGGAAGACTTTTTCTTTATTCAAAGTCATGTACTCGGAAGTTCCGTGGTCATACCCATGTAGTTTCAAGTTTAGTTTGCTATTCTATATGACATCTGTTTACGGATCCATGAAAAATCTACAGATGATCCAGCATTTAGTAAATCATGCTTCGAAATGTTCGTGACGGAATCACCTGAAACGGGCATGACTCTTGACTAGTGTTGCTTGTCTATTTTTTTGCTGCTCTGTTTCAATCTGACTATTCTTATATGACATCTCTTACTAACATACAGTACCCAAGGATGATAAGATTGTTTTCATCGTGAGAAAAACGCGACTGGATCATCCCAGGGGTTAAATCTAGTCCGTGACGTAATCGACAAAAAATCGTGATGGAATCACGAGTGCGCTTTTTAAATCTTACGGTAAAAGTGCTTTATTAATTCCTAGAGTGAATTTATCTCTTCTATACTTAGAAAATTAAAACTCTGACCTCTTATTTTTACTAAGGTACAGTGTTTGGGGGAGCTCCGAATCACTTTTCACATCCAGACTGCTAGCGCTTGTTCTTTTAGGAGGTGAGAGCGACTGCTGGTCTTATATTCTAGGGAAATCTGTCGTCTATAATTGTATGTAAAGAAATCTTCAATCGGACTTGTCAATCGATGAGAAAATAACCTCCGCTTCAGTGCACCAGCGCGGGCAGTTGCGCATCATTTTGGTGAGTTGCGGATCACGCCATCTAGCGGCCGTTACAGGCACTGAGAATGGAATTTTTATAGGCTTGAGTGGCCATCTGCTAATCATCCATAGGCCGGTGAAACCATGGAGAAGATTTCAATGTTGTCTTAATTCTCACCGCCCTGTGAGCGAATATTCAACTGTTGCAGTCCAGGCACAAATGACACGCAGATCTAGAGGCGAAAATGTTCTGAAGTATATTTATCTTGGAGCGAGCCTACAAAATTGCATTGTAATCTCAATTTAATTATTTTTTAGAACATTTTAGGATACGATGTCTGACAATCATGGAGGGCGGGCTAGTGAACTTTCCTGTACTGCTCCATAACGACAAAACAGAGGAAGCGGGAACTTCGTGACTTTAAAGCTTATCATATTGGAGTCATTTTAGGACTTGGCCGAGCAGAGGATCATGGCTAAATTCAAAAGGCGGCCGTGTGGTATCTCAGAAATTCGTTTTTTTTTCAGCCAGTTCTGTCCATTTCTTCGAATTTTTCTGGCCTAAAAGTAGTAGAAAGTATTTTATTGGGCAAAAGTAGTTATTCTCTACTTTATTTGGTAGTTTATGAAAGAAAAATCGGAAAATTAGAATTTCGAAAAATCGGTCCAAAAAATAGTCGACAAATGGCTGACGAGATGACGTTACTCGACGTCATCATAGCGTTCATCTTAAGCTTTGTTACTCTTTCAGGTAGAGCTTGAACAGAAGATGCTGTGTGTTATGTTGCAGCGCTCTAGCCCTATGGATAGCGAAAATATATGGGTTGACTCCCTCCCCCCCACCCCTCACCTGCGATACACCCCAAATCTTCCAGACCAGATAGTGTTAATAAAGGGACATCCAGTTATTGAACTCGTAGAAACCTCGCTCAGTGATGAACAATTTTATTTATATAAAACTTTCTATATTGGAGTAGATATGTCTGAAATTATTGAATATGATGATGTAATATCGAAAAAATGATTTGTTCACCAAGGTTTGGAATGATTCGCGTACATAGTTCCGGTTACAAGGATATTGTCATTGATTCATTTTTATTTTTTTTTTGACAATGCCATGGATTGACCAATCTTCCTTAAAGTCGGTTTACACCTGTTGTATTAGTTGTGAGACGGTCCCTTATTCACCGATTTCAAGTTATGAACGGCGCTTATTTCGTTGATTCGGAATTGACATCTCTATAGCGCCATTATATTACAATGCTGGTCAGTTAACATTTATCGCAAATCACTAGATATTTTGTTTGGCCATTTAGCAAGATTCTGTCATTTCAATAAATACTGAATATACCGCCTAAACCTACCTTATTTCGCGCAGATTCACTACTGGAAAAATCGCACTTGTTTTTCGACTCTGTGGCAATTTGTTATTGTACAGTACCAGAAGTATTACGTTACCGAATTGACCGGAAAAGAAAAAATCCAGGTCCGTTGTTTGACATTCATTTCAGTCCACGGAAACAGACGTTCCAATAAACCTAAAAAGTTTTAATCAGATACTTTACTTCAAGAAATATCAGGCATTAATTAGGAAAGTGATCCGCAACTCCCCGTGATTCGGAACTCCCCCAAACACTGTATACAGCTCCCGCCACATGCATATCTTTTCTGCAGATGTTTCAAAATAGTATAGTTTTCAGTAAAGTGCAATTTTTCTTCTTTGACAATTTAGAATTTCCCGAGTTCTTCATGTTCAAAAATTGCGGGAAAAATATTTCGCTATTAAAACACATCTTCTCTATTATTGGCGTGTTCCCGGAGATCATAGGAAGCGAATACATGTAGAACAAACAGCATGCTAATATAGGGTCTACGACAGAATGTGGTGTGAATTTTATGCGAAAAAGGGCTGTTTAGCAATGTCCGCTTTTCCGTGGAATTCATGAGATCATGATTGAAGTATCATGGGAAGATATATTTTTCCAGTCGCTATCTCCCCCGCCCCCCCCCCACCCATCTTCAAAAAAAAGGAAAAGAAAACGCCGAGAGAGCGCCTCGTGAGGCAGAGTTATTTTTCCAGACTACAACAACACCAGTTTTTGCCTGTATCACAGTCCGAGCTTCCGATGACCCTTCAACCTTACCCAGACGACGGATAATTTTTGACAGATTATCCGGCTAGGTTGTTGATCGGATTCACAGATAACGATTGAAGCATGGGAAGATATATTTTTCCAGTCGCTATCTCCCCAACCCTCCCCCCCCCCCCAACTAAAAAAAAGAAAAGAAAAAGCCGGGAGAGTTCTTCGGAGTTTTACGTTTTTGACCTCTGACTTTGAATTTGACTTCTCACTTCCGACTCGCATCCTGGTGAATGACACTCGTCCTTTATCTTTTTGCCGATTCAGAGATTCTCGTGAAAGTTTCCAATTATACTATCCGGAATGCGAGTTTTTCTTTCGTGAAAATTTACTTTTTATGAAAGCGCAGGTTTGTCTTCGTCGCATACCGGCCATCTGTATCAGCGCGAAGCTATAAGTACACGCGCGAATTTTGTACCCTCGAATTAAGAGACCCGGTGGAAGCACTGCAAAGGATACACACCTTTTGTGACGTAAGCATTCAATTGTGTCCAGAAACTTTTCAAAATTTCGTCGGGAACCATAGCAATCCCTATTGGAAATCACAAGAGTCGTGGGTTCCCCATATGACAATTATTTGGCGGGAGATATCACGTTGCGCTCCTAGACCTCCGTCTGATCGACGGAGGTAAAAAGTCAAAAAACATTGAAGACATAACCATGCCAATGACTGACCCCATTAAACTATTTGAAGGGCCAATGACAATCTGATTTCTTGGTACGGTTAAGGAAAACAAGAGCAAAAAAAGTCCTAAAATTGACGGGTTTATTTCTGAGTTTATAAATTTTCGTGGAAAGATCCATAATTTTCTACTGAATAGTAACGGCGATGAAAAGATGAGATGTCAATCACCCAAAGGCAAGGACTCATAAGATGCATGCATGCGACTAAAGACACAAACCGAGAAACTGGACATCTATAACGTTTAACGTACATTATAAAATTGCTTCTCTTTGTATTTGCCCACAACCTAAAAACGTTCTGGCAAATATAATCCAGGAAGACTCTATATATAGTCTACAGCAGAAAACCTTCGTCTGGCGTACGGCATAATTATGTTGTTGGAATCTGGAAACCGTGGTCTACTTCTCCGTATAAATGTCGAAAATTGTTCGGTAAAGACGATGTTGTTTTGAAGTTTGCTCCCTGCGTTCCACGCTGGATAAAATCACTCTATAAAAACATAACGTCTTCAGTTACATAAATCTGCCCGTGAAAATGTTTGTTAAAGTTATTAACTGTACAGCTGGTCATACTCGCGTATTCGACACAGGACTTTCTGTTGTGTTGCAATATTTTTTCCGTTTGTATTAGTGTAACGATTACATGTACATCACGTTCCATCAGTTACCTTGATAGGGCTACTGCATAAGCGCTCTAGGATATTTGTTTCTAGTACCACTCAATCCGGTGCTAGCGGCCAATGTGGTCATGCCATTCAAGTTGTCCACATGAACAGCTACAAACAAAGCGTGTCTGAGTGAATAATCATCACACGAATTATTTTTAGTTCTTGTAATGCATCATGCAGTCAGAGGTCATGAGCCTTCTTGTCAATATTCCGGCATTTTTACGGCCTTTGTATGTTGCGTTTAATTTGTAACAATGTCCAATTAATGTAAGGCAAATATAAAAAGCTTTTTCGTGGATATTGAGCAATTGTATGAATTAGCACCATCGTATTTAGTCAATAATGTATTTCTTTAAGATCTCCATATTTGTGAACTTGTAGCCAGTTTTCTAAAGACTCCTAGAGTTCGTGTTAGCTTGTTCTCATGATTGATCAGGCTCTACAAATACAAATACTAGGTGTTTACAGATGTGTAAAAACATGTGTTGTTTTCATTCATATTTAGCGTAGATTCACATAAGAGTATATATATATTTCTTCACATCATCACCTGAATAGTAACCATGGCGAACCGATGATTTATATGAACATTTTGTGATTATTATCGATATTGATTACCCGAAATGAACAACCTAAATCTTTAACTATCTCAATCTTAATAAATTAATATTCTATCAATGCTCCCCAATCGTACATGTCGCTATATAGGATCTTACGTATTTCAATTGAATTTGGTGTTCTGAGCGCCCATACCATGGATATTTAATAGCAATATGACATCATGGTCGCATCTGGACTCATCCATTTGCAGTCGGGGAGGGGAGTGGGTCCATTTACCCCAATACTTACACCAAAGATCAGTTCATATATTTACCCCGTATTATGGCGCTACAATGTCGGGATCGCGGCAACATGAAAAGACACCCCGTGAGCGAGCCGGCTAATTCGGCTGAGCCAACCAAAACTTCTCTGTCATCAATGTTCCCTTCAAAGCACTATGAAGCGTTCTCGGGATTGGTTAACACGCGAGTTACTGCAAGCCTGTTAGATCCTACAAGCGACAGCATTCAAATGGGGAGCCGATAGGATTTAATTTTAATTAGATTGTAACTATCTTAAACTATTTCAAAAATCGCAGAGAAATATATATCCATTTCTGAATTATGATGCAAAGTGTGAAAGGCTTCGAATATAACGTTAACGCCCTTCTCGTCCAAAAGCAGCTATGGTGGTGAATAGGACGACAAAAGCACTCCGCGATTCCCTCTCATACATGAATCCATTGTAGTGTTCAGTGAACCGCGATCTAATTAAAATTAAATCCTATTTGCTCCCCATTTGGATATTGTCGCTTGTAGGATCTAACAGGCTTGCAGTAACTCGCCAATCCCGAGAACGCTTCATAGTGCTTTGAAGGGAACATTGATGAAAAAGAATTTTTGGTTGGCTCAGCCGAACTAGCCGGCTCGCTGGCGGGGAGTCTTTTCATGTTGCCGCGGTCCCGACATTGTGGCACCATAATACAGGGTAGATACTGATCTTTGGTGTAAACATTGGGGTAAATGGACTCAGTGAACCTATCTCCCCTCCCGGACTGCAAATGGATGAGTCCAGATGCGACCATGATGACATGATGCTATTAAATATCCATGGTATGGGCGCTCAGAACACAAAATTCAATTGAAATACATATGATCCTATACAGCGACATGTACGATTGGGGAGCATTGATAGGATATTAATTATTAAGATTGAGTGAACCGAAGAAGCATATGATAAATGTATAGGTTAACACTATCGATGACACATTTCCTCTCTCACACACAATTAAATCGATTACTTACACGTTTCATTACTTCAGGTTTCACTATACCTCACTAGTTTTGATCGAGTGTCTCCATACATATCCGAGATGGTTGTATATGTCATATCTGATCGATCATCTGGCCTCATAACAATGCCTGTCTACATTTGACATATACCCAACTTCAAAATCAACATAATGATTGGAAAATTACTCCATTGATCAGGAAAGATGAAAGAACATTTGACACCGACCTCCATATCTGGTATGCACATCTCTCTGAAAGCTAACGCGAATTTTGAGTAATGCCTTGAAATCTCAATCTGACATTCAACATACATCCGTGAACAATCTAGCAAAGAGAATACATGGTCGCCATGGTTTCTAATGAGGCTGCATCACAGCTATCAAGTTGGTCTGGTACTATACAAATAAGAATCACTCGAACACTGAAGCCATTTAATGCGATCTTATTGAGCAGCCCGCTTCAAAAAGCGAATAGGTCTAAAGGAGGTAATAAACTGTTGGGAAATCATACAGCATGCAATGTAAGTGCAGTGAAACAACCTTGCTCAATATGAACCCGGGGTATGAAGGTAACTTCAGATTCCATACGTGGAACATAGCCTCGTTCTGATTTATACTGTTCCAAAAGTATTGCAATTTCTGGATGGATAATGTGGACGGGATAATGTTAGCAAGATTTCAATCTCACTTTTGCCTGACTCAGAATTAACAGCAAAGCGCTGTGCCATTAGCTACGTGTTGATGACTAAATGTGCCACTCTGCATGGAATATTTTATCAGACAGTTAAACGAAACTTTATGCCCACATATCGATTGAAGACATTATGCCCACATATCGATTGAAGACTATAGCGGACCTAGTGTGCAGTTGTTCTCCAGAATTTCATCCACTTATGGCTAGTTTCATTAATTTATTAAAATTTCCAGTCTGTGTCATATTGCTTCATTTCTCAGTTGATTATGAAGAAATAGTTCACCATTTCCCCGCGTTTTTACACACAGTTATCACTCAGTAGATGTCATATACGTCGGATAGGTTAGTACTATTACCGAGAGACTAATCTTTGTGGCTTAGTGCCGTCATTTGATGGAAACAGTTAATGATGACTGACTGGGAGATCATACGCCGAAATCGTACGCCCCTACTCAACCCACAAAATTCGGAGGGATGGCTCCCATTTATCCCAGAGCCTGTTCTCGTAGTAGGGCGTCTCACGGGTTTAGAATGACCGCCCCCCAAACGATGCATAATGTTCCTGTTCAGAAGTATTGTTCAGAGGATTTTGAAAAATACTGTATGAGTAGGTCACCAAAAGTTCGTTCTGAAGGTCATTTCCCCCCAAAGACCATAAACAGGAAAATCAGGTAATTCACCTAGGTGCCCCTGATTACCCCCTTGATTCGCTAATTTCTAAAATTGGAGAACAAATATCTTACAACCTTTTATTAGCAATTAAACTTTAAAGTATACTCTTTATAACATGATGCAAAAAGTTAATTCTCACTTTTACGATGCATGTATTCATATATTACTTGGAAAGTGTTGTGCATTCAGGCGGACAGTCACCCTAGGCTGTTTCAATTATGTCACTCGTGTTGTGTGAGTGGTAGATACTTTATCTGTGCCCAAAGGAAGAATAGCGGACACTACATAAAAACGTCATTTTAATTATATTTAATATATAGTTGGCATGTGAGGTGAATATAATGGTTTTATTTCCAATTATTTGAACACTAAGTTTTAGGCTTGCAATTATAAGTAGCATTTGCATTCATTTGACGTATAGGTCGATGTGATCGGAGAGGTTGGGCTTATACAATTGAAGTCCCATATTTGATGTTATATTTAATAATTTAGTTCATGTATTCTGTATGATTGACAGCCCCAAATTCACCACTGTAGTAAATGTTTTTAGAGTTCCATGGTTCCATGGCCTATGTCAAATCTTGGTATTTGCCATACATTTCACATACATTTACAATACATTTAAGGTTTCTTTTGGATACATTCATTGTGCATGTCGTACCTTGGAGAGTCCCTAATTACGATAGATATACAACGCACGATATTGTTTTTGCAAATAAATCTCATATATTTGAATAAATTCGCTATTGTAGTGACCCGAATGCAAATCTATCAGTTATATTTAGCCACTTTCCAACCTGTAGTAAATATATGTGAATTGTTGTAGTTATATTGACCATTGCGTGATATATATGGCAAATAATATGAAACTTAACCGTAAATTCCGAACTATGGCATCTATATCTCAAAACAATGCAAATAAAATGTTTATATTTACAAATATCCTCTAGATGTGTAAATGTTGGTGTATAAATCCATTTTATTTGCTAAGCTGGTAGCTATATATGAAATCATTTGAAAAAGAATACTTATATTTACATTTATCTCACAGATGCGCAAAGGAATGGTGTATATTACAATTTTATTTGCTATAATGGTAGGTACATATTAAATCATTTCAAAAAAAAATATTTATTTTTACCTCTACCCCATAGATGGTTAAATGTATGGTGTATAATACAATTTTATTTACTGTGCTATTAGGTACATATTAAATCATTTCAAAAAGAATATTTATATTTACCTCTTCCTCATACACGTGGGAATGTATGGTGAATATTAGTTGTGTTTGCTATGATGGTTGCTACTTATGGAATCATTTCACACATTAGTTTCATTTACAATGCTGTAAATGTTTTTATGAAATGTTTGTTTTTGATGGCTGTATATGACGAAGAACTGCATTTAGCCACCACATGCAAAATTACGATAGCTACAGGTTGAAGTAATTCAAATGCACAATGTTATCATCGCAATTCAATTGTTCAATTTGAACTATTCCATAGGTATGTGATGCAAACCTGCAGTTTAGCCATTACATTTGAATTTAATATATTTCCAATACTGTAAACACTAAATTTTCCATTTAGCAATTTTTATTTACAATACTATGGAAACTAGGTTTGAATTTTATTGACTTTTTGTAACTAATTTGGTGGGTATTTGTAACGGAACGTGCACGTGGCCGGTTAATAATGTATGCAAGAAGTGCTTGTCAATAAGAACGTCTTTATTTGCTAATTCCCAGCTTCATGCAGCTTCAACACGTTCTATTCTACGCCTACCCATACCAGATATCTGTACAATGTATTGAATTTAAATGTAATTATCATAGCATAAGATATACCGTACGTAATACACAAACAAAACACTATAATAATCTCTTTGTGGAGTACACCAGATACCATAAAATGTAGGAACCGGTGATCAGCTTAATGTCTTTGAAGGCATGTTCCTCACGCCTGGATAAGCAATGATAAGAACCAGACACTTGTTGATTAGGTGACGCCCGCTAAAACAACACATGCAGAGGTAACAATCTCGGCCAGGCGTGGAGGATAAATATCTCTATTATGTATGCGTGTAAATTCGAATATTTATGGATGTTAATTCCAATAGATATCCGTATATATTCAGAACCAATCATAGAACAGTTTTACATATGCATATTAAATGAATTTGTATGCAGATGAAAATCGTTTCGTATCCATATTAATTCAGATTTCATCCCTATATATAAAGAAATTAGCTACGCACTAATTTCAAATTTATCTCCATATTAATTCACATTTATGTCGTACAGTAATAATCTATGTCGGATATAAATCAACCAATAGAATTGCAGGAATTATGCGCCATATATATAGCTTCTCTTCCCGCCATCTTCACTTCCTTGGCCAGAAAGTCAAGCCATCAAAGTCAGTGGGCGATTTGTTTACAACTCGCTAAGGGTTATGATACACACCGTGCCTTGATATGACCGGTTCTTAGATGCTTCACCGTGCTGAGATTTATGAAACAGAGTTCGAGAGTATTTTTACTACAATGGTTTTATTTATTCATTGATATATTTTTTCAATAAATAACCAACGTACCTAAATGCAATTACATGTTATCAAAAAGTTAGATACAGTTAGAGAGCTGGGCATTTAAGAACAAAATATATAATATTTGTATTGAGCTTAGCTTAACAAGTGCAGCCTTAGTAGGACCTTTGTTTAAATCGTAAACAGACATCATACATGTATATATAATCGGAAAACTGTTATTGAGGACGTAAACGAATGTATAAGTACTAGTATTCTAGGGTATACCATTAGTTGTTTGTATTCTCAATTGCTGATACATCGTAATTAAAACGCTGCTTTGGACGTGAAAAGATCAAGGTCCACACTTCGAAGTGTGTGAATCGCCCTGTGTATAAAGATGAGTAAAGACATCGTGAAATTCTATGAATGAGTATTTTCTATTAATTCAACAATTTTGTATGTAAATTGCTATGGATTACGAAGTTTCTTTGGGGGAACATAGAAAAAATACGACCCAGAAGACAAGCACAGTTAAAACGTGCTTTGACAATGCGATGTAAAAGGGGTGGCTAAAAGAGTCTGAATATTACAATCTTTGTACATATATGGTAAATTATCGTGACTTTTTCCAGCTATAATCAAGTACTTAAAGTACTGTTATCGGGTTTACTTGCATCAGAGGGGTTTATTAGTCCCATTTGTGATCAAAAAGGGAGGAAATCGTCTTCAAGCTGTTCGGTTTGCAGGGTCAAACTTTTACCTTTATCAAATGGATATGAAATGGACCATTATGTACAGCCTACATGCTGTATTATATGACACGAAATAATGAAGGGCTGCAGATGCACGAACACGGATTTATGGTGCACCAAAGATGGTACAATGGCTTATTTTCGTAAATGGACGCCTTTAACCAAAACCAATGTTAGCTATTGTAAACACAAATAATTCTGAAATATTTAGTCTAAATATGATTTTGTTTGAAGGTGTCATAATTTTGCAACAAGAGAAAATATCGACTGTAAATGCACCGAAAAGTGCAAAACAGGCAATGCGGTGGGTTTGAACCACTGTAATTCTGGTTGTGTTTATCTGTGGGCTTTGATTTATTCTTTATCTGATAAGTATGTAGACTGTTAGAAATTGTCAATTTGACGCTTTTTAGACAAAAATTAGCCCCACCAGACGTGTGTATCAAAAACGTATTGATGACGACAAAGTTCCATTAATCGGTTGTCGATGGACCGTGGAGAACAGGGCCGTAGCCAGGATTTACTGAGGGGTGGTTCGCCTTCACTCCAAAAGGGCACATCAGGGGGTTCGCTGTGTGGGAAAAGGGGCAAATAGGGGGTTCGCTTCAGTGTTTGCAAAGGGCATTTATATGAGAAAAATATATAATATTTCCGAAAGGGGGGTTCGCGCGAACCCAGAAAACTCCCCTTGGCTACGGGAGTAGTATACAGCCCGCATTTCCACGCAGATTCGCCTTACTGCGCATGCGCGAGAAACCGAAAGTGGAGGTTTTGTGGAGGTGTGCGCAGGAGTGTTCTGCGCAAGTGTATGACGTCACTTCTGGTCTGGGTGAATGGGCCGTGACCTGGGGATGTAGTCCTCCGCGGTGATGCGGTCTGGCGGTGATGCGGTCTGCCTCCGCGGACCGAAAGTAGTCCCAAAACCGTGGGTTTTCGTGAGGATGTTTGGCAATCTGTAGGGACCCGTAGTGTACCGATTGGGTCGAGTGAGGTATCAATATGAAGCATACCCGAGGGAGTATTCAACGGGCTGGGTGTGACGTGGAACTGATGTCATTCTGCGCATGCGCAGTAGAGAAAGGGTGTGGAAATAGACGTTTTGGGGTCTAGGTGGGCCACTAGTGGCCGATTAGGTCGAGTGAGGTATCAATGTGAAGCAGTCGTGAGGAAGCATCGACCTGGACTAGTGTGACGTGGAACTGATGTCATTCTGCGCATGCGCAGTAGAGAAAGGGTATGGAAATAGACGTTTTGGGGTCTAGGTGCGCCACTAGTGGGCCGATTGGGTCGAGTGAGGTATCAATGTGAAGCATTCGTGAGGGAGCATCCACCTGGACTAGTGTGTCGTTCGGTGTCAACATTCTGCGCATGCGCAGACAGGGAATTGTGGGAAAAGGGTATGGATATAGACGTTTTGGGGTCTAGGTGGGCCAATAGTGGACCGATTGGATCGAGTGAGGTATCAATGTGAAGCATTCGTGAGGGATCATCCACCTGGACTAGTGCGTCGTTCGTTGTCAACATTCTGCGCATGTGCAGACAGGAAATTGTGGGAAAAGGGTATGGAAATAGACGTTTTGGGGTCGAGGTGAGCCCCTGATGAACCTATGGTGTCGAATGAGGTCTTATTTTGAAGCTCTCGTGAGCGAGCATCCGTCTGGGCTAGTGTGTCGTGGAAATGACGTCATTCTGCGCATGCGCAGTGGACAAAATGTATGGAAATAGAACTGTTTGGGTCTAGGTGGGCCACTAGTGGGCCGATTGGATCGAGTGAGGTATCAATGTGAAGCATATCTGAGGGGGCATCCGCTTGGACTAGTGTGTCGTTCGTGTTCAACATTCTCCTGCGCAGGTCACGTGGTTTGGTGGGTCTGCGCAAGTGTGTGACGTTACTTCTGGTTTTCAGAATGACCTCCGAACACAGAAGAGTTCTAATTTTTCCTTAGGCCTTAGACGTATGGAATGCATGTACTAGAACATCCGGGACCTCTTCAACATCCGGGTTTTCCACGGCCCGTGCCGGCCCGGCCGCACGCCTACGCGGGTTATCCGACCGACCGCAGCGCGCACGGGTTATCCGGCCGCACGCGCGCGCGCGCGGGGTATCCGGAAGTGTGCAAGGGCACTATATCACATCGGGGTATATATTTCATCCAAGTATAGCGGATAGCGGTTGTCGTGAATAACAACAAGTTCAGCAATGTTTATACAGTTTATTATCCCCAATGTTACATCATACCCAGGCTGGGGGAGCCGCCATGGGTATGTTTAGTATGTTCACAGCAAAACAAATTGAAATATCAAACACCATGTTTTATTATTTCACGCACCGTCACATTAGGTACAAGTGTTTACTGAGCTCAAGTCAACGATCAACATGTAGACATAGAGAGTATATACGGCATGTTATGCTATTCATCGGTGCAAGGGTGACGCATTCAGCCGATGGGGGTGGTTGGTCAGCTTGGTAACGGAGAACGTAACATTAGTGACCCTATCTACGACCCATTGTGTGTTGGGACCTTGACGATGTGCCCATCTCAAGGGATCCACGGTGTCCAGTTTCTCCAGCATCGTCTCTAACGACGCTCGGTTAATGATGGTGAACGGTTGGTCAAACACATGGCTGTTATTACTGGCATAATAATACCGTAACTGGTCCGTCTCTTTGTGACGTAGGATGTACCCGAAAGCGACATTCAATCTGAAGATCGTAGCTTGGTCATTGAAGATGGCTTCCCCGTAGCTGCGTAGACGGGTGAGGTCGGTCAGTGGGAAATTGTATATATCTGGAATGGGGCGATCACGGTGAAAAACGTGCTGTATCATGGGCCATTGGCGCTGATAGATGTCACTCACTGGATGGGCGTCCTGTAACAGATTGCTAGGAACATCCACTGCATCTTCCAGAAAATGTTCGATGTCGTCAGGCGTATGACTGGCAACAGTAATGCTAGGGACTGGCTGGATATCTAGGCTCTTCTGAACTGTGGGTATAGGCGGGCTGTCTGTGATCGCATCACCAGTGGCATTCGTCTCTACGGGCTCATCTTCACTGGGTCTGATCCTCCTGGGTTACAACACATATAAGGGAAGTGGGAAGAGGTGCCGACATACTGACTGCGTCACATGACTTCACAGAATAGTTTTCTGGTTAACCTATTCTTAAGCACATACCAAGAATCTAACGATTCGTGATATGTGTTGTATCTCAGGTACGCTTTTATTGTACCTGTTCATGTGGCAACTTGGATGATATGACCACACGGCCCCTAGCACCGGCATAAGCGGTATTAGATACAAATCTAGAGAGCTATGATGGGAATGCTCTGACAACTCGTATACTGGTAATTGGTGAGCTGTTTCGCTGTGACAACTCTAATATTGGAGATTGGTGAGCTGTATCGTCGTCAGATGTAAATGACGGCATTTAACACAAAAGACTAGTCTGTAAGGCCCGATGTCGACCCAGCATCAACTTCCCACAAATGCCAACATATATCAAAGACCAAAAGGTCTGTACAGGGGCGGGCCTCGGGGACGAAACGTCCACCAACAGAATCTCGCCATATACAGGTAAAAATTACAACACATATAAGGGAAGTGGGAAGAGGTGCCGACATACTGACTGCATCACATGACTTCACAGAATAGTTTCTGGTTAACCTATTCTAAAGCACATACCAAGAATCTAACGATTCGTGATATGTGTTGTATCTCAGGTACGCTTTTATTGTACCTGTTCATGTGGCAACTTGGATGATATGACCACACGGCCCCTAGCACCGGCATAAGCGGTATTAGATACAAATCTAGAGAGCTATGATGGGAATGCTCTGACAACTCGTATATTGGTAATTGGTGAGCTGTTTCGCTGTGACAACTCTAGCATTGGAGATTGGTGAGCTGTATCGTCGTCAGATGTAAATGACGGCATTTAACACAAAAGACTAGTCTGTAAGGCCCGATGTGCCTCTTTAGTGGGAAGTTGTCGCCTAAACCGTGGTGACGGACCATGAATCAAACGCTAATGCCGTCTTAACTGAATGGGTCGTTTGAAGAGTTGACCACATTCATTACATTGTTCCGTCGCGCCCTCGTTGAATGAGCGTTCGTGGAGCAGTAAAGGATCCACCCGATTGAATGACCGTGCGCAGGTTAAACAAGTATACCGGGCATCGTTGTGGGTGGAGGCCCCGTGGCGTCGTAAATTATCTAGGCGTGTAAACTGCTTCTAGCAAGTTATGCAAGTGAACATCTTGGTGGTTGACAGAGTGTCGGATGAAACGACCGGGCCGCTTCCCTTTTAAACTTTTGCACCTTTTCTCCCTATAAATACGAGAGACAGTCAAATCTTGTACCATTCACGTACTGACCGTGACGGAGCATATAATACGGGCGTTTCTCAGCTTGACTCCCGAGGCTTTCCTGCACGGATAAGGATAAGGTCGAGATCATGGAGGAGGTGGGAGACATCTGTGATGCAGACCCTACACAACCGTGCCCGGCTCACATTCGTCTGTTCCGGGAGGGCTGGACCAAATTTAAACGGGTGTTGTCTGGTGAACTGGACGGCGACCTCATCCACTTGTGTCACGATGTGTACATCCGACGCGGCCCTTTCTTTGCTCAATTGTCTCGGCTAGATGGGGGTACAGTGCATTTTACCCTTCACCCTGTTCTATGGTCTGCATTGGAAGATGCCGTGGCAGATTTGGATCAAGTGCTTATGGAGGAAGTGCGGTTATCAGACGAGTTGGATTGGTCATTTACTATGGACAATGTGCTGGCAGAAGCCAACGAAGAAAATCAGAAAGAAACTCCGGCCCAAGATATACCCGTTATAAATAAACGATATGCCAGGGTCCATCATCATTTGTCACCATGAAGAGCTGGGAGAAGGTGTTGAAAAACTTATACTACAGTCCCGACAGTCCGGCGGCCTATAGTGCCTTGTCGGCTCTATCGAGCGGCCAAACCCCAGGGGATACAACGTGCCCAATTACAAGCGTCTAGTCCGTCATTCATAATCCAGCCGTCGTCCATTAGAGAATATCCGCGTCCATAATCCAAAGACCTATTCCATTTTCCATATAACAGTATTGGCACCAAATTCAAAAAGACAATCATAGTATACAAAAACATAGGCTTGTTTCCTGCAAGAAAGAAGCCGTCAACAGTTTTCAATGATGCCGGCAAGACATCATGATGTTCCAAAAATATCAAATCCGTATCGCTGATCAGTATTCTTAATCCATAATATTCGTTGTAAAGTCATCATCTAAAGAATGATGTATCTCAGTCATGCTTTGATGGTGACTGTTCATATGAGACCATGAGGATCTTGAAGTACATGGGTTCA
>JAVTVY010009857.1:0-43720 GCA_036873755.1 Hanleya hanleyi | reverse complement strand
TCATTTCAATCAGTCGGATCATTGTTACGTTATGTTCATACATCTTCATATGCATTATAACTCGGTCCATTGTCAGAAATTTAGTTTAATTACCAGTTATTCATCCGGATCACATGATCTCCGAATGACTTTCCTGAACCTCACCTGGTTTTATCAGAATATTTAAAGCGGAGATAATTACTCAAAGCATGCCTCATTTCAATCAGTCGGATCATTGTTACGTTATGTTCATACATCTTCATATGCATTATAACTCGGTCCATTGAACACATCACTACGTATATGTTTGACAGAAGACACTACAAAATCCCGATTGGTCGTCGTCCGCATCTTTCCACCCAAGGTACTCCCCAGCACGCCCCTTTCCTCCCCAGAATCCCGGTCCTTCGTGCTTAAATATGGTTCCACATGTCTGGCAAGGAACTAGTTGAAACGGTACCAGGAAGCTTGCCTGGTCTTCCGTCCAGAATTTCGCGGGCCTGATACCTTCATAAAGAGGAAAAATACAATTTTAATATTACATTAAATCTAACGTTACGCAACTTTGAATCAACATGGGCGGTTAAACCTTTGCATAGTCTCAAGTGGGTACAGTATTGGATGTGCCTGTAGTTTCTTTGTTTGATTGATCGGTACTGATTTCTCATCAGATACACTAACACGCTGGAGTCGACAACTTCGTGATCAATCATCAGTTTCCCCCAAATCTTCGTTCAATGTAATCATCTCACCGGAGGCTCTTGCTATTGTAAAACTGCAGAAGAGGTAACTTTAACTGAACTGTAGAAAGATTGGGATCTTTGTAGTTTCACCATTGAACTCACTGTGTAGCCAGAGGATGTGACAATCGTTTTGAAACCCAACATTAGTACAGATCTCCTGCCATCGTTTGCAGACTAAGGATAGACGGAGGTATGCGATGTCCCCGTCGACGAGGACAACCTCGTCAAGTATACGTTGTAGAACGTCTCTTGGCAGTCGCTGAATCAAGAAAATAAAAATCCAAGCACCATCAAACTGTAATCTTCATAATTAACAGTCACAATGAGAAGTCATTAAAGTTACTCCTGCGATCTGAGCTTTAGTATCACTGCACATTTGAAGAATAATTGCTGTGCATCCCTTGTTCAATGTTTCTTGCAGTTATAAGGCCACTACCTCGGAACTTACTGAGGGAGAGTTAGCTGATAATGGAAGCGTTACTCTGAGCAATGATGTCTTAGCCTCCTAGACACGTATTTCTACTTACTGTCAGAAAAGGATATTTCCTCCGTTTGTCCTTCGGAATCAATGATGCGTATACCCACGAAGAACTCTTTCTTTTTAAACAAAAATATCCTAATTATGACACATACATGGAACATTAGTCATTAATAATACACTCATCAGTAATGCATATTTTCTCGCTTCCCTGAATGCTTGGATTCTAACTGAACACTACGTAGCTTTTCCTATCGCCAGCACTTTCACAACTCAATTGGAGCAGTCTGTGCTATATATGGATGTTTTTTTTCCAATGTATTACTACTGGAGAGTCGTAAAAACGACGATACCGGTTTAGGAAATATATTAATCCAGTAGTAACCCCAGCATATACTACTAGTTTTTTGTTTTTTCTATATATATATAGATATAGAAAAAACATATATATATATATGAACGTATGAACGACTCCATTTGCTACATACATTGAAACCGTTGGTATACAGCAGTTATGTGCATTCCCATTGCCAAGTGATACGATATAGTCTCGAAGATTTAATCCATGTTGCAGGATCACGGAGGTATTAATACCTCCATACTTGATACAACCAGATATCCTGACGGCGGCGAAGTTTGTCACATGATTTCCGTTGCTCATACATGTTAGCGAGCGTTATTTGAAGCGAGAAGCATAATATTTTCAGCACCCACCACTGAAGACTAAATATTCCAGACGTCAGGAATCGGTTACACCCAACATATATTTTCGAAGATTTTTTGACGAGGGGGGGGGGGATATTGTGTTACTCGCTTAAATACACGCGTGTGTGTGCTGGTCGATGAGCAAACTGTACCTTTCGTGGATCTTTCCTCAGGTTGTATCCCTTCCAATTCGACTTCCCGGGTTTTACCATTCTCACTTCCTCGTGAGAGTTTGTCTCAGTCACGTCCTCGTGAGAGTTTACTTCATTCGCATCTTCGTGAGAGCGTGCCTCACTTGAGTCCTCTTGGGAGTGTACCTTAGCCACGTCATCGTGAGAGTTTACCTCACTCGCGTGTTCGTGAGAACTTACCTCACTCGCGTCCTCGTTAGAGCTTACTTCACTCGAGTCCTCTTGGGGGTTAACCTCACTCACATCCTCTTGAGAAATTACCTCAGTCGCGTCCTCTTCAGAGTTTACCTCACTCGCGTCTTCACGAGAGTTTCGGTCACTCATGCCATCCTTAGAGATCCCCTCAGTCTCATCCTCTTCAAAGTTCAATTCGTCCGCGTCCTTTCGCGAGTTTCGACCATTCTTATCATTCTTTGAGTTTCCCTCAATGTCCTCCTCGTCAGAGTTTTCCTCACCCGCGTCCTCTCGTGAGTTTACCTCACTCGCGTCCTCTTGAGAGCTTATCTCAGTCACGTCCTCGTAAGCGTCGATCTCATTCTCGTCAGAGTTCCCCTCAGTCGCGTCACAGTTCACGTCACTCGCATCCTCGTGAGAGTTTGTCTCGTCCGAGTTTACCTCAGTTGCGCCTTGAAAGTTTACCTAACTCGGATACTCGTAGGAGTTTACCTCAACGACGTCATCTTGAGAGCTTAACCCAGTCGCATCCTCGTCAGAGTTCAGGTCACTCGCGTCATCGTCTGAGTTCCCCTCAGTCGCGTCTTCTTGACAGTTTACGTCACTCGCATCCTCGTGAGAGTTTACCTCGTCCGAGTGTACCTCAGTTGCGCCTTGAGGGCTTACCTCATTCGGATACTCGAGTTTACCTCAATGCCGTCCTTTTGAGAGTTTACCCCAGTCGCATCCTCATGAGTGTTTACCTCAGTCTTGTCTTCGTTAGAGTTCACGTCACTCGCGTCCTCTTGAGAGTTTACTTCACTCGCGTCCTCGTGAAAGTTCACTGTAGCGGCATTCTTTTGCTGGTTTACCTCAGTCTCATCCTCGTGAGAATTTGCGTCTTCATTGGCGCGATGGTTGTCTGAAAATGCATAGTCAGCTATCCCATGCCGCGAAGAATTTACCACTGCAGGAGATTCATCTGATTGTGGAGACATCTCCACGTCCGAAGTCGTAATTAGCACAAGCTGTTGCATGGACTGGAAAGACACGCGTAGACTGACGTAGTGCTCTCCCTCGTTCTCTGGGAAGTATCCAACTGTCAAAGTGTTCAGGTCCGCGTCGTACTTGTCCGTTGGTGATATTAGTCTACAACGGCTAATGCCAGCTGACGAAATCACGAGGCATTGAACATTATACTCCCGACAGAGAGCAAGGAGAGTGAGGTGGTCTCCATAACGACTCGCCTCAGCCATGGAACGGGTGTACGACTCGAAAGTTTCATGAACGAAATCTTCGTATGCTGTTGCATACAAAGACAGGTGATTGACGGCTTCCTGGCGAAGCGTCTCGGGGGATCTATAGATCCCGATTCGTGTAAGTTGGTGAGCCAATGTGGCAAATTGGCAGCTGCCATTACCGGGTGGATCCATGAGAGTTTGAATGGAACCGTCCTTGAATACGTCAAGGTTATTAACTTGTTCCGTATGACAATACGGTATCAAATACCGGCACCTTTGCTTCAATCTCGCCTTCCTCTTCGATGCAAGGTGCTGTTTCCCCCTTTCTGTCTCTTGCGTGAGACTCGTAATATTCTCCACTCCAATCCACATCGTTTTCTCCTCCTTCATCGGGATTTTGAAGGTCACTTTGTATCGTCCATCTTTGACTTTCCGCTTTCGTACCTTCGCACGAAGCACGAAACGTCGACGAGGAATTCGACTGGATCCTCTCGGGGGGTATCTGATATACACTGTTTCGCCGACTTGATAAACAGATGTTGTCATCTTTCTCTCCACCCTCGATATCATGCGCTGTGCACACCGTTGGGTAGCTTTCGTAACTATTTTGGTTGTCTCACGCAATCGCTTTCGTGCATCTTTCTCCTGGTTGGTCATGTTCTTCGCGCGGTTGATGTATACTTGGAACGGGCATTTATATCCCAACACTTCCTTGTGAGTCGCATTCATCACACTTGCAATTTTGGGTAGGGCTTGAACCCAGTTACGTCCTTGTAGCTGCATCAGAGGATACAATAATTTCTGTCGCATTGTCCGATGCGAGCGTTCGCATTTGCCCTGCGATTGCGGATGGTATGCTCTGCCATTGATCACCTTAACTTTTTTCTTTCGAAGCAGTCTCTCTAGTCCACCTTTGAACTCTGTCCCATTGTCACATTGTATAATCTTGGGGAGGCCGTGCTCCAAAAATATGCCCCGAAGTTTTTCAGCAACACAGTTGGCTGTTTTGTAGGTCAATGGGCGCAATATGCTGTAGCGTGAGAATACATCCACCACCGCCAAGATGTATCTGTAGGTTTTCCCTTCATAGAAAATGGCTTCCTTCTTCATGTTCACCAAATCAATCTGCCAACGTTCCCCAACTTCCCTTGCTAGGACCGGTACAGGCACTACTCTATTCGCAAACCTGGGGAATAACTGTTGGTGTCTTTTGCTTCTTTGCAACTCCCGTCTAATTCTCATTTCACTGAGACCAGCATATGTTGCAGCCAGAGAATGTTTTAGAGGGCGACTACCACATCCCATTTTACGATGGAACTCCTGTCGGACAACATCACGAACTTCGTCAATTCGGATTACTTCTTTTCTTTTAAGCGTCAGTTTGTTGTCCACAATACCAAAGTCACCCTTTGCTCTGGTATAATGTCTGACAGCAGCATGCTGTTCTTTTGTCCTGTTTTTTACGGGGACATTAAATGTTTGACTGACTATTCGGTATATTGTGTCATACTTTTCCTTACTGAAAGGCCTCGTCGTTCGCTTCCGAACTTGAAGTTCATCCGACGACGGCTCGTCTTCGCTGGACATCCTCTGAAAATATAAGTTTTCGCGTCTTATAAGTCGTTCTGCACAGAAAGCGAGATGAATATAAATCATAAAGCAGTTACAATGTAGCCCAGTAGAGGATTATTCCCAGCCGCATTTCTAAAGATTATGACGTTCTCACAGCCAGAAAGTTATAACAATTACCGCTCATTATCAAACTCCGCTACTTTTAAAGGATGGAATACTTCAACCAGCATGTCATAAGCAGTGAGTAATGTGAGCAGGTCGGTTACTCAACCCTAATTAATTCTCTCCTTTGGAAGTTTACACAGCAAGTTTGTGTAGTCAATTTTATGTAGTCAATGGCACATCTGACAGGTAACCCTAATACACACGTATATGCCTCACGGATGGACATATACAGGACAAAGTAATGGACATCGGTTACATTTCAAGCAATGCAGGATCTCCAAGCATGCGCAAAAGACACGAAATAAAATACGAAACTGCGTCTCTGAGAACCCATCGGTTCCGGGGTGACTCTTATAAGGCATGACTATATCAGAGTTTTGATAAACAATCCCCAAAACAGAATCCCCATACATTAAATTAATGTCACATATAGGGTTGATACTTTGTGTAAGAATCACGAGACAAAGCCCACAATAGCCCGCCAGAGATCATGAATGCGTTGCCTGCAGCAGATGGTGTATACCAAGTATCACATGCAACAGTTGAGAGTAATACGAGATATAGAAAACCAGTGGTTTTGTATGAATTAACGATGGTTGCCAAAGCTTCCGGCCGATCAGGTCCTGATTCAAGGGCGCCAAGTTATTCACCCAATGACAAACTAGTTTGGTCATTCCTGACGTATCGATGACGTATACCAACTTTCCTACTGAACAGTTACATGATATGGGTCAATAATGCTTTAGCATTAATTATAGATGACCGATTGATTAAGCTTCCATGTCACGGCCATATGTGTGATGGTGTGCCTGGGGATAGCCATCCCTGATATATGTCAGTAACGAGAACTTAAATACTGAACAGTCGAATGGTATCGGAGATTACTGATTTTGCATAAATTAAAGATGGTCGCAAATGTTCTCGCCCAATCAGGTCCCGATCCAACAGGTTCATTGGTAATGGCCATAAGCGTGTCTCATTGCGAAAGCCGTTCTTGTGATGATGGCGTTAGCGAGGAGCTGACAGACAGACAAAAGGACAGACGTACGGACGTACACGATGACGACAATAACCATCGGACAAATTGACAGAGTGGTAAAAACGGAATCGAGTTTGAAACAGCACTTCCCACTTCATAAACAGGACGCGCAAGTTCATGATACTTCATGGCTTCCTCTATATGATCATACATTGGAAAATCACCGCGCGACTAATGATCAGCGTGCAAGAGAAAAGTCACTACATCATATTGGCGCCGTTAGCCTGGATGCGGTTTACACAAGTGTTAGAAAATTACAATAAAATAACTACTTTCAAGATGTTTGAGGTGCTCGAGTCACATATTGTGACGTCATTACACACACACGTCATAGCAACCCTGCATTGTTCGATTAGGCATGAGAAAGGGTGATGAAGCACGTAAACACATTAATCGAGAAAGACACATACATTCCTCCTCCACCACCCCAGCTTCAGTCAGATAGACCTTTCGGGGAAATCATCACAGTGCGTAAAATACTCAACAGCGCACAACCACGTGAAACTAAAGCATCCCACTTTTAAGTATAGAAGATATTGGCAAAGAGTAACCGATATCTATGACACGGACAAGGTGCTAAATTCATGTACCATAGGCGTAGACAAATAATATTTTACCAAAGAAAAATTGTCGGATGTTCAAAAACGGAACAAAAGAAAGAAAGAAAGCAAGCAAGCAAGCAAGCAAGCAAGAGAAACATAATTTCCCCTTTTTCAGCCATTTCTACATAATAAAAGTAGGGGGGTATAAACTTATAATCTTAGAAATTTATTCGTTAGCATGAAATGTACTAACATTTTTGGAAGCGAATTGTGTAGTTTCATTCTCAAGACGCCTTCACATTAACGGTTTGCATTCCACATGACTCGAGCGGATTATCACACACCCTCTGAGTTTTGTCGCGTGTATCCCGTGAACTATGTGCATGATCCACACAAATTTACATATCACTGGAAAGCAAATTTCTGTGGAATTACACAAATGTGAATATTGTGAAGACAATAGATCTCAAGTTATCACAATAGATCTCAAGTTATCGCGATTTCCGAGAGCGTCTTTACGCAATATGAGCCTCCATTCTCAAACGTTTATTTTTCGAAAACCGCCAAAAGTTTAAACGAATTTTTCAACAAAAAAAGGGTGCCTCAGGCCTGATTGGCGAGATATGTATGCTCAAAGTAAGACCTATGCATTTTCGTTCAAGTGGAAAAAGCTAAAATTCCACAGGAAAAGATCTAGCCCGAAATTCGAAAACTTGAGACACACTCATTTTGCTGAAGGGTTGTCCTACTATACATGGCAAGATAATCAATTTGATTAAACTTGGTGGTTCTCGAAAAATAAACGTTAAAGCGAACAATTTGTGATAACCTGAGACCCATCATTTTTACGTCCTAAATAATGGATCACCCACACAGTTCACGGGATAACAGGACAATGTCAGAGGGTGTGTGAAAATTGACTCAGGTGGGATGTAAACCCTAAAGCCTTTGCTCAATAAATTTCAGATAAAATTGCAACAAATGTTGCTAGGCTCCGTCAAGCACCTGCTGAGTGGAATCCGCATGGTTTTTGCTACTCTGGTTCCATGTAGTTCTGAAGAAAACACGATTATTTTTTTTCAATTTTAACATGCTTGCAGCTTTTGGCATTGTTCAGGTTCAGAAAATGACCAAATAAACTCTGGGAAATGGCAAAACACAAGCAAAAACCTTTCGCTTAATAAATAGGTTGATTTGCATATTTATGCCCCGTAATTCGCTCAGAACGCATCTCCGACAATCTAGAACAGCGGAGCTTCTGGGGCCTAGGCGGCCCCTGGACCCTCGCCTATTGGGCTGGGATAGTAATTAAGCCCCCCCCCCCCAAATTCCGAAACTTGTCTACGCCCCTGTGTACGGACGATGACAATAAAGGGTCACGACTCTGAGGTAAAAGGCATAAAAGCTCAACAGTGCATAACCACGTGACACTAAGTATCGAAGGTATTTTTCATATAATAAACAGCTTCTACATTGATATTAAAACAAATAGAATATTTGAAGCGTACCGTATAGAAAAATGGAAGACAATTTTGTATCAGTATGTAGAGTTATCGGTTTCCCACTACAAACGAAAGAACCTTGAAATCACTATCGACTTTAAATTCCATTTATTAGAATTATTTTCAAAGAAGATAAGTTGACTGGTTCAGGTCATTCTTAAGAGCGCCTTATTTAATGTACGCGGATCAAAGGGCATGACGACAGCACCAGTTGGCAGTCTTTTTCGAGTTTTGCCAATATTTGATCGATTTCATCTCATTACCAAATTGTGTTTAAATATTGAAATGACATTATTTTTCTAATTTTTATTCCAGTGTGTTCCCAGATTCCAGCTTCGCAGGTTACTTCAAGTGAACGAGAATGAATCGGTAGAATAACACCGTTCACAAACGCTAAAAAGAAGAAAGTCCGTCAAAGTTAGTGGTGTGAAAACCAGGTCCGATCTCCATCTGGCTTATGGGATGTACTTCAATCGGTCTATAAGTCAATTCATTGTTCCAGCGAAACAGTAGCACTATGTTATTGGGGGTATTACATATCCCAATAACATGGTGTTGTTGTTGTTGCCGTGGAACTGCCGATTGGAGATCTACAGACATAACAAAATATCTAATTACAAACTTACCAAATGGAACGCTGCATACGTACTTTCAGTTTCTTCAAAACGACGCGCGATCAACACATTTCTTGTAGGCGCGCGCTAAATGGTCTCAATGAAATTTTGGAACAGAGGCGGGACTGTTTTAGGACAATAACAGTCGAAGTGATACATATCGACCGCTAATGTCCAAAGTTTGGACGATAACATTCATACTGGCGTCTTATTGTCCTACGTGGGGACATTAACACGCACTCGTTGCGTGTTAATGTCCAATTTGGACATTAACGGGCGTTTGGACATTAACAGTGTCTACATAGCAGAGACAAATTAAACAAATTTAAATTATATAAAAAGAAAAAGCACGAAATGAAAACTGAACTAAAATTTAAAAATAATTTTCTTGCAGAGCATTCATGCATATTTTCGTACATAACGCTTTGCGATCAACTCTTAATAATGCACGTAGTACATTTATAGTTTGATCCCTCTCATCGGTAGATCATTCTTCTAAATTCTTTAAAATTGAGGCTTCTCAAAAACACAAATCTAGTTCGTTCCAGAACTTTGTAACAAAATATAAAAAAGACATTTGCCCCTATGTTTTGGTATGTCTTGGTATTGCACCTCGGTATATTTAAAATGTAACTTCCGTCTTGCGAAGTTGGAATAAATTCTCAATATAATCTTGTGATATTACATTGAACGAGTTTGTAGACCTTTATCGCTATGTATTTGCCTGGTTGAGCAAGGCCGGATTAATCATTGTTGAAGGATCTCAGGATCTGATCTGTATACTATCCATTTTTTTAATAGAGGCAGGGAGACTGAAATGCCACACTATATACCTGTCAAAAACAAAAATTTGGAAGTATTATAGGTTTAAGAGACCTAGTTTGTTCTCAATGTCGAGTATTTACTGAATCTCTCATGTAAGTGTAGTTGAGAGGCAGACTTTTAACATAAATTTGTCAAACATTACCTGATTATCAATCGCGACCCCGATGTGTTTTCATGTATCAGGAGGGTTGATGATAGAATCATCTAGATGGAAACAAAAATCACAATCTTTGCTATTCAATCTCATAACCATGACCTGCAACTTGTCAGGGCTTGCCGCAAGTTGACTTGTGTCGACCTGTTAATCCCCTTGCCCCACCCACTGTACAAATATATGTAGGTTTATTGTCTTGGTGAGCAATTTACCGCTCGAGGTCGAACATTACAGGTTGGGTTTTCTTTGTATTCTTGTATGTACCATGTTTACTCCACATTTAGGCTTTTACTTCATCAGACGCCATCGATGCTCATTCATTAGCACCAGATGAGTGACATATTTGAGCTGATCTGTCATCACAGCTCCCGAGCTAGCGTATCTAATTTGGCTTAATCCGATGATAGACGCTGTTCGGTTACTTCATAGTTTCCACATGAACCATCGCAATAAAAGAATAAAGAATCCTATGTATTCTAGTGTGCATGTGAGGTGCCTGGAAGGCATTCCAGTGGAGTCATATAGTTGCTTTTTCGTCAATTATTATTTTCATCAGCATAGTTCTAAAAATAGAAAAAAACAATTAAATATATATTAAAAACGACTGGACCAAGGGTAAAATCTTGAGGGACTCTCTTGCTAAGGATGTCCCTCTCAATGACCACACAATACCAAATTTAGCTCTTTGTTTTCTGTAAGATAACTTCCTGTCGACGAAGAGTCCAGGCCGTATGCTTCTAATTAGTTTTGTAGTAAATGAAATACAATCGATCTCATTGGATAGGTCCATACGGGCAATCAAAATAGATTCATGCTCATCTAATGCCTTTTTCCAATCATCGGTTGTCCGTATAAGAACACCTGTTCAGATGTAGCCTTTCCTAAGGGGAGATACCATAGGAGGGATAACATCCTATGAGGTAAATCTTATTAAACCTACCAGGTCGGAGGCATTCTCCGGAACGACAAACTATTGAGAACTGTCATTCCGTGACTTTGTAGACTATCATATTGGGGTCATTTTGAGGTTATTTATATAACCCACAAGCACAGGATCAAGGGGACATTTCAAAATTCCGGCCATGTGTAGTACCAGAAAAGGTGTTTTTTGTCATATTTCTTCAAAATTTCTGCTTTTATACGAGAAAAGGTGAGCACAAAGATCATTATTTATTTTTGTTTGTTTTTGTTTTTGACTTTTTCTGGTAGAGTTTGACCGAAGGGTATAGTGTGGTATGTTTCAGCCCAGTAGCTCAAGTGGTAAGAATACTATTTGGGGGTCCGCATTCCCCCCAAGGCCTGGACAGGTCTCAAATAGTTCAGGCCAAAGAGACTCTCTTTGTTGCCTGCATATATTTATACAAACCTATCATTTTTAACCCTGGGTCTGTGCAAGTCGTTTTATCCTAGTATTTTCACCCAAAGCTATTGTTAATGAATTTTATATTATTTTTGTATGTACGGTTTGGCGACCCAGGCAAAGTAAAGAAATGTGTTTGGATTTTGACAGAACTAAACTTGTTATAACAGTTATTTTACTCAAAACTGCTATGTACCGTTTAACCAGTGCCCAATAAAGTTTTGTTTGTTCATTATTGTTTCCTCGAAGTTCACTTATATGCTCTTGCTGGGTGTAAATTGGTGAATATTATATATGATTTGTATACCTTTGATTATGATTGCGTCTGGTTTGCCAATTAGAAGGGCCAGGACTCAAGCACACATGATAAACAAATATAGTAATGGTTGGTCGCCTTGCCTGCATCGAAGCTCGACTCGCAAAACCACATTGGAAGACACTAGATGCAAGATTTGTTTTAAAAGTTTCAATCTATTTCACGTCGGTTTCTAATTCACGAGAAAAGTGAAAAGTGGATATCTTGGAGGCAGTAAACATTAGATTTATTCGGCTTTATATAAAGCACAACATCATTTTTATAAGCTTATCTCACAGGAGCCTACATTTGATGGGGAAAAATTTATCTTTTCTTCAATCGTGTGATGCTAGCTGATGTAATCTATCCTGAAGTAACAGGTCTTCAGGTTCCTCAATCTGTTCAGGTATAAACTACGGAAGCCCCAGGGGACATTGTAGAAAATAAAATGAAATTGCTATGTCATGCGCACGACATAGCAACTAACTAGCAACTACCGAAATAGTGTCTATGTCGTTCGCACGACATTACTTCTATCTTGTGCGCACGACATAGAAACGAGGCATCGTGTTGAATTGACATAATACTTCGGTTTGGCCACACTGAGCCTCGTCTCTATCTCGTGCGCACAACATGTATCTCCTATCTCGTGCGCATAATAACACTACGACAATTTATACACCAATCATTACATTCTGCAATCTGAACCTTTTCTGATATATGCAATAGTTTCGATACACCATGCACAAATAACATCTAATATATGGTTACCCGAAACATTAAAAAATATCTTGACAAGAAGGAAAGGTTTCACATGCAAAACAAAAGACAAATCTGACATACAAACAATTACAAAACGAATGCAATGAATGCAAAAATAACATAATACAGTATATTAAAAAAAATCAGTTCTGGAACTGCATATTGGCTACTTCAATTTTATACTGAGACCTCACTCGTCGATGATTCTTCCGATGCATGTAGCCCAACGTTACTTCATGAATTCGGGATACTTATGTACGTTAGACTGAGTCAATCATTCTTTTAAATTTGAACCAGGTTTTTTAAAACGTTTTCATTCGTGTTCACACATACAAATATTACATGTATACATCAGTCCAGTAAAATACAAATTTGAGAAACATTATTATTTTTGATAACGAGCTAACAAACCGATACTGTAAACAATAACGATACACAATTTGAATAACATGACTGTTTCCAGTAATACCAAAACCTGTTACTGAAAACAGTAACACATAATTGAAATTGACTTTAGAGGTTACCAAAAGCAGTATCGAAGAAAAATTTCCACTACAGGAGTTATCTCGCTTAGCTGAAAGAACCTATTTTGGGCCACCTTTTCGCTCCCAAAAAGATTTCGACACTTAAAAAAGGCTATCACATCACTAATTTGGATTACTGTCTTCTCACAAAACAAATTAATCAATTTCACGCTGTTTTCAATTTAAACATAAAGCGTCTGGATCAGTAATTCAAATTATTCCATTATATCCGAAGAGAAATCCATATCAAAAATAAGTAAATATCCCCTACCAACTTATTGGTTGGAATCATGTTTACCTATTTACATATAATTTTAAAACCTTTTTCGACTAAATGCATTCATATGCGTTTGCTCCAATAATCCTTAACATTTGGTCTACAGGAGTAGAACAAGTCAGCGCCACCTTCATAAATGGTTACCATTACTAGCATTATACATGTATTCACATTATGGACTTTTCCCTACCATAGTAGATAGACAGAATAAATGTATAGGTTATAATTTTGAAGATTGACCAATTTTAGATTAGATCCCTTTCGACTGTGTTTATACATTTATACCACTCAAACTACTCTCACACCACCGCGTTCAAAAAGCGATCAATCAATTACTCTCGCCTAATCTACTGAATTCCTTCTTTAAGGGAGTAGATAACTTTCATGTACATGGGCTTATGAAGCCATACCTGGGGATTTTTGGAATTTTTCAAATCACGCTGATTTTTCTGAAATAATATTCAGACTATTCACAAAAGGAAAAACATATAGGAAATATGAATATCTTCCCAAACAGAATCATTTATGCGTATTCATAGCCGCTATAAACTAAAATATGTCCGACGTAAATGTGGGCATGTCATATTCTACGACCGGGTGGGGAAGGGTTCCTTAGGCTAGAGATTATGCTTTTGATATTTCATACTAACCTAATTCCCGCAAAAGATAAGATTGTAGATAATTTCCATGGATATTTTCCCACTTCTCCCAATCCGATTTTCCATACCTACCCGCTTCTGGATAGTGCAGCAATGTGTTCATTATTCTGTTATAAACATGGCTTAAACAATATTTAGTGAGAATTAACTAAATTCTGTTTCATATGGTAACGTAATGAGTATTTGACTCGGAGAAATCAGCCGAATAAGCTCAAAACATAAAAACGAACAATTTTCGCTACTTACCCTATGGTACAAGATCCAGACACAAATGACATAATATTTCTACAAATACTATGGTAGTCATTACAATTTGAGGGAGAAATTAATCAGGCGTTATTATCATCAGTCTTTAAACTAATACAGATGTTGTGTATAGAAAATACTCGTTCATTAAACATATTGGGTAAATTCGTATACTTAACCGAGAGTAGAAGAAGTCAAATATTAAGTGACTAAATTATGTAGTTATGGAACTGTACATGTAAAAGCAATAAATGTATACCTATAAGCATCTGGTTTTCGGTGAATGAAGAATATGAATATTTCTATATGGCAGTTTATCTTATCTTAGCAATTTATTACTGAAAGCTTGATAACATTTGCATTGTTAAAAATAAAAGTGAAGTACTCCAATAATGCATTCAGATCCGAAATTGAATACATTTATACATAGTTACGCTTAATTTGTCTGGCCAAATTGTCTGGATCGTCATTGAAGGTGTGTGTGAATCTATATCATTTCAGAGTATTTCTTCACTAGTGGATGCACTTTCACACGGTAACATTGGTCGATATATTGTTGGCTTAAGTTTATTACCGTTACAGGGTGAGGGAACAGGGACGTACTCACTCCCTGTACCCACCCCACACCCCAGTTTCCGGCAACTCTGTCACCCCCCCCCCCAACCCCGTAAATGGAAAATCAACCAGCCTAAATATCTAAAAATATTTCGAGGTATCTGGATCTCTCCAGAACCAGTTTTGACAAATAGTTGATACAGAATTCGGTACACTTATATACCCAATATATATTCTGCCCACTTGTAGTGTAGATTATTCCGTGTTTCCAAATTTGGTGTCACATCGAAGAGATTGATAAAGGTTCTCTAAGTTTTCTTTTTCCTCAAAGTATACGGTTCTCTCGCTAGGATTCTTCTCTGACTCTTCAGATGTTGCGGTTCTTTTCTCAAGGACACTTGCATCATGGACATTTGAAGATTTGATTTAAAGATGAGTTTTGTATCTACATATTTTTTTCAGAGAAGATATTATGTCAGGGTGTAGTATATGTTGGCCTAGATTGTAAGCAGTGGTACGCTATAAGTACCATCTCCGTATTTTTCTTCTGGAATCTGGAATAATGTTTTCGAACTTTCGCGAAAGACGGCATCCATATTTGCAGTGAATATAGCGCCCTCTACTCTTACACCATGTTATAGGATGTTCCTCTTTCTTTCATGAATTTAAATCCTGTCTAAATCATTTATCATCAACTGTCGCTTCATTTTTTTCTCCAAATATTATGGAAAATAGTTTACACAACCTGTCCTTCATGGAGCCGCACTGTGTAGGTCCCTTTCCGGAAAGGAAATGATCAAGTCCCCCACTCCCTCCCCCCCACCCTAATCTCTGCCGTTCTTTCAGATCGGAGGTGTGACAATATTCCACTCTTTTCAAAGGTCATGTTAATTAAAAACAAACTTGGTAACCGTCTCAGACATTTATCAAGGGTAATATCAGTATTTATTTTTCATATGTTCGGGAATAGGAGAATAGTCAACTTAACGGAAGCCTCTGGTGCATAACGGAAATTCCCTGTACTAAAGCGTCTCTAGCGGGCCAAGAGATAGAGAGAGAGAGAATTAAGTTTTAACGTCGCGTTTAGTAATATTCAGCTATATAGCGACGATCAAACAAAATTCCAAGTACTCAAGCCGATAACTTAGTAATCCAACACATTAAAACATACACACATTGAAACCCATGCAACAAACCGATTTCTCTCAAATAACCCAAGACATAGTCCTCCCTCAACCGACTGAAAAGATCTTCCAAAGTAGTCGCTCGATAAAAAGAATCTCTTGCATTCTTAAAATCTATACAGTCGATAAGATCGCTGTGAGATCTTCGGGGCATGGAATACACCTTGGGACTGGCTCTTCTTTAAGTAAATGTTCGTGAGTCAATCGTATATGGCCGATTCTACATCGCCTGATCATGGCTCGATCGTTTCTGGCTGTTCAGATAATAGCCTACATTTTTGTTTGAACTCATGAACCGGACAAGGGAATTAAAACCCTCTATGAATTAGTCTATACTTATGGTCAACCCCAGTTTAGCCTATTTTTATGTATACTATGATTTATTCTTTTAATATGGTGCTAATGCTATTATGTGAATTAGGTTTTTGGATTATGGACGCGGAAATTCTTTAATGGACGACGGTTAATTATTGAATGACCGACTAGACGCTTGTATTATTCACAGCAATGGTGCGGATCAAGCGAGACTGTCTTGTGAACAATGAGTGTTCACAAAGAATTTCCAATAGATATCCATCGTTCATCCGTCGTTCATTTCAGTATTTCAGAAGCCTTTTGCGTAACATCTTGTCGGGTCGTGTTCCGTTTCGAAATATGGCTGCCGTTAAACGTCTACTGCACAGACACGAACTGCGTATGAAGGGAAACAACTCGAACTGGAGAATGATGATGTGTGCTTTATTAACCCTTACTGCGGCGAAAAATGCTTATCGCTTCGAATTAAATGAAGACACCTAGTTCTGACCACAGGACCGATCCTTCTTCCTGATCCAATGTCCAAGTATAGATAATAGAGTCAACTAAGTTGATCCCCGTACCTTATTCGTCGAAAACAATCGGGTTGAAATTGCAATAACACGATCGCTTTCAATTCATTAAGGACAATCCCACTTCGCTCGAAATATTTCCCATTAGTACATTAGTCGGTATGAAAAATTAATGCTTACTCAGTGCGCTTGCATTAAATGAAGTTCATCCCATTTAATATCGCGCGAATCGACCCTTGTGAATGTCCCAGGATACCGTTCCGAGTTATTGAGTCCTAATCGTGACTACACTGCGCGGAAATTTTCCAACTAATTGTCTATAAGTGAAGTCAACTGAAACTATCCCATAGATGAATGTATAATAGAATATACATGTATATGTTTATAATCCCACAATAAAAGTAGTATTCAATACCGGGAGTGTGATTGATTAAACGATCGGATTGTGTGATAAACCCATAAACCCCAAGTGGCAACATGTCACTCGTGGTATACAAGAGTCACGTACAACCCACTCATGTGCGACTGGGACATGACAGTCTCCCCTCGAATCTTCGGCTGATCATATAACATTTAAAGCTTTCGTGCACTCGTCGATATTTTAATGGAATGAATTCATATATGCTAAAATAATGTTCATTGAAAGTGTTCTACACGCCAATATGTACTATTTGTGCTATTTTCGGGTTCCACACTAAAAACAGGTTCAACTTTACCTGCTTTGATTATAGGAGGCAGTGAAAATGTTGATCATCTCTTAACGGAATTGACCCACTGTAATATCTGCTGTAATGTTTGACTAAGGTGAAGAACGCCACCGCTCTTTTATATATTTTATCGAACAGTTTTATATAAATTAACACTGCTATACATTGCAGAATAAATGAAATAAAAAGTGGGGTCGCCTTTACGGTTATGTTGTGGATGTCCATCAACGTGAGATACCCCCTGTCTCGGATTATTACGGTTTTTACAACAGCGTGAACTTTCAAAATTAGCATATTACTTTTAGAATGAAAAAAGGATTTCGGATGTTCATTCCATCGCGATAGAGAATTTGTTAGGCAGTATGCTGGTCTTGTCCATTACTACGGTTCTTGGCGAAAGGCACATTTCGGAACGGTCGCATCGATAGCTAACCCTGAAAAGTACCTTTGCCACACGAGATTGAGGGCAGTAAAACACGAAAGCATGCAATTAAATACTTTCATTTATGGGCGTGTGAGTCTGCTTGTTACACGAAATATGGAGTCAGACTCTGTTTATCGTATATTGGGACTACATTAGGTGTGGTGTTATATAGCGATCCGGACGGGCATTACATTTCCTTATCTGGTCTTCATCATGTCTGTCAAAAATTGCAACGAACAACTGTTCGATCAGCCCTTCTTGACTAGGATCCCCGATAACTCTAACTTCTTTCGTTTCTAAAATCAATTAATTTCAATGTCTGGTTACATGCACTGAAATTCGGCTCATCCTTCCCTTGAAAATGTGCTAAATAGATGGGATTCCATGACCATGTGATGAAGGGGATAGCTCATTACGTATTAAATATAACAAGGGCATATATAATATATTTTATCAATTGGAAGGAGTTTATTTTCCATATATTTTTCTGGAAAGTTGTAATCATTCCATGATATTTAGTAAATACAACTCAGTTTCATAGTGTAGTATATAATGTTTCTATACTCGAGGTGAACAATACTATTAATTTCAACTGTAGGTCGCTAAACTAATTTGTTAGTAAACGAAAGAAAATTATTATATGACCTGTGATTTTGATGTGGAAAGATCATATCCCGATTTATTGGCCTACCGTTTCTGCATGTAACAAGAATAGTTGCTATATTATGGTTCTTATAGTTGAGCGTAGACAGCCGATGACTTTTAAAAATATCGTCGGATGTTCATTTCAAGGTAGTAAAGACTTTGTCCAGAATTGCCCCTTTACTGTTGAAAGGTAATTTGGATTACAATTCTCCCAGTCACACTTCTCGAAAGAATACATCATTCCATACCGAACCTGGCTTTGTCCGATATTTGTGACATATTTCTGCAAAGGTATAATAAAATGGACATACCTTATCTCTCTGTTCATCTATTCAGTAGTACAAAATTTTCTTTCTGTAAGCGTCGTGTCAGATTTCTTTAGATTAAACCGTCCAAGTGTCATTTTAATCAGACTGAACTATTGGAGACCATTGAAGAAAACAATACGCTTTTAGTTCCCTCTGAACATTTTTTGCTTTTCTTTCGAGGCCCAGAACAAATACGCGGAAGGGTTGGGATCGAAAATTGGAGAGTGGGAATCCACTTCGGTGAGGAGGGAGGAACACATGTAAGCAATGTTTTTTATTGTTTCGGCTCGAAACAACAATCCTGTCGTCGCAAACTCAATCCTCGAATTGACAGCTGTGATAAATATGAAGTCGCGGTACATGCCCTGGTCTGTCGTGCTAGATGATTTAAGTGTTTTATAATCTGACCAATTCTGGACGAATGCAGTGGAAATGAACATGACTTACATGAGAATAAACATTCGGCAACAAAAGAAAACGGTTGCTAACGAAAGACTACGCTCGACTAAGAGCCGTTGTAATGGACAAGACCAGCATACCGTCGAAGAAATTCTCTATTGCGATGGACTGAACATTCGAAATCCTTTGTGATTCTAAAAGTAATATGCTAATTAGTCCATGAGCCAGGCTCCAAATTTCATCAATTGGTACCACCTGGGGTGGCAAATTCTCATTATGTTTTTTTGAAAGTCCTATATGCTTAGATGCAAAAAAAAACTTTGAAAGCAATCCGAGACACACAGCTTAGTGGTAGTAATCGCCTCTTAAAGACGGACACCCGAGTCCAATCTGAGGGACCAGATTTGGGGGTAGGGGAAATATAAAGTTGAATATCTTTGCAAGTAATGGTGATATAGTGACATTTGACCACTTGAAATGTTGGTAATCTGATCCTCTATATGTTGGTATCAGTTATTTGCTAATATGTCAATTATGTATGTCCCCAGCGGTCAAAAGGTCACGAAATCTGACCCCTGTCTAAAACGTGATCACCTGTAGGAAAACTCGCTGCAGATACCATACCAATGGGACATTCTTAACCTAAATGGGATGAAATGGAAGCCATGAAGTACCCAAGTCTATAATAAGTCTAAACCAATGGAGTTTATTATTATTTAGACTGTGACACAGAACTTATTTTGACGCATTTTCAAAAATGGTCTTTTTATTGCGCTAAAAACAGGCAAAATTGTATGAAGTTGGACAGCTTGAAATTAGTTGCATATTCTGACAAATAACTATTCCAAATGTTAATGGCCATGTCTTAGGTCTATTCAGGGATTAGTTAAGCTACATTTCGAGGTAATTAGGTCACCAGAGGTCAAGGTCAAAGATTGTCAATTATTAATTTTCCACATCTGACTTGGGACTTGTCACAGTGAAACAGCTCACCAATTACCAATGTGCGAATTGTTAGAGCATTTCCATCATAACTCTCTAGATTTGTATCTAATACGGCTTATGCCGGTGCTAGGGGCCGTGTGGTCATATCATCCAAGTTGCCACATAAACAGGTACAATAAAAGCGTACCTAAGATACAACTCATATCACGAATCCTTAGATTCTTGGTATGTACTTTAGAATAGGTTAACCGGAAAATTATACTGTGAAGTCAAATGGCTCCCTCAGTATGTCGGCACCTCTTCCCACTTCCCTTATATGTTTTGTAATTTCATATTACAATGTATTTACATTGCAACCAGTTCCAAGTACAGAGCATCAGAGACATCGCTGGTGCACCCTATACCGTATAGCCCGTAGGGCATAGGGTAAACCAGGGTGCGAGTGCATCAGGTATGGGTGTCCACAGGGGTCAAAGGTCAATCATCCTCCAAACCCCCTTTATCGCTCGTTAAAGCGCTGAGACGGGCGTTAAGGCGTAAATATGGGGCGTTAAGGCGTTGAGACGGGCGTTAGGGCGTTGAGACGGGCGTTAAGGCGTGACGACGGGTGTTGACGGGCGTCACTGCATTCCCATGTATTGGTGGCAATTTCAGCTTCTGAGCTAGTTCAGCAGGGCATTGAAGCGTTAAGCTAAGCGTTGATGGGCGTTACTGTCTATAAAAGCAAGTGTATTCCCAAAACACGCACAGTCGACGTTCAACTCACAACATGGCTTATACTTGCTCTAAGTGCGAACGCACATTCACCAGACGTTACGATATGATACGACACGAGAAAAATACACATGGGATCGAAGACTCCGAGGCACAAGAAGCCGATACAGAGACTGATGAGAGTCCATCGACTGATACCGAAACAGAGATTGCTGAGAGTCTATCTAATGATATGGAGAGCTTGACCTCAGATAGTCAGCCTACGTCAGAGGAAGGTGAGGCAGAACCTACCTTCTGGGATCGTATTGTGAGAGCAGCTATCATTACTCACGCTGCATCAATCGAGGACGTCGGACAGGATAACTTACAACAGGCATACACCCAAGTGCGCCCATGCATCAGGGAAACAGCCATGGCGATTTATGAACAGTATATCTTACTACCGCTTGAAATGAAAGGCGACCCCACGCACAGGCCCATCATGAAGACCAAGCGCCACTTGGAAGAGGATATGGGGCTACCACCAACCGAGACCCTGGAAAATGCGATCAGGATGCGCAAACAACTCTTTCAGGACATGCTGCCTCACTGGTATCCTGAACTGCCCGATGATGCTTAGATCACATGGAGCAAAGACGGAACTTTCTCAAAGGACGGCTTCTGATTGGACAAGAGCAGCCGAGACTATGACAGATGCAGCGCCAAATGGCGGCCTTTGATCGGACAACAGTTTTCTTGAATTGTAAACATGCCCAATGCGGCTCCCCCAACGTGGGTATAACATTGGGGAGAATAAACTATATGAAAACTTGTTGTTGTTGTTGTTCTCTCATCTGTCATCCTTGTTGTTCTCTCTCCCGTCTATATCATGTCGTCAAGGCGTTATGCTAGGGCGTCAAGGCGTAATGACGGGCGTTGACGAGCGTCACTGTAGTTCCATTGAATTAGTGACAATTCCATGAAAATCAGAGCTTTTGAGCTAATTCACCAGGGCGTTGAAGCGTTGAGCTTGGCGCTGGCGGGCGTTGCTACAAGATGCCACTTCACACGACGTATTCAGACCCAGAATGGTCCATTTCTACCCCAAAACCCTTCCTACAAACCCCCAAAATATCCACTTTGGCTACTACTCCTAAACTCACTCACTCACTCACCATCGTTAGTGCGTCCATGCGTTAAGACGGGCGTTGGGCACACCTCAGGGGTGCTGGGAATGCCTCACTCACTCACTCACTCCCTCTGGGAGTTCATTTGGACCATTTTGACCCCATCAGCCCATCATCGGGCAGTTCAGGAAACCACTGATGCAGCATGTCCTGAAAGAGTTGTTTATGCATCTTGATCGCATTTTCCAGGGCCTCGGTGGGTGTTAGCCCATTTCCTCTTCCAAGTGACGCTTGGGCTTCATGATGGACCTGTGCGTGGCGTCGCCTTTCCTTTCAAGCGATAGTAAGGTATACTGTTCATAGACCGCCATGGCTGTTTTCCTGATGCAGGGGCGCATTTGGATGTATGGCTGTTGTAAGTTATCCTGTCCGGCGTCCTCGATTGCAATCTAGGTAAACCAAGATGGTAAATCAGGGGAATACCATCTAGACGTAACGCTATGAAAACTTCGTGCAAAAGGTTCGCCGATATTCCACGAGATCCCATAATAAGCCAATCACAACCATTTCAACCTTTTCTTTCTGAAAATGATTGACGTTTACTTCACGGAGATTAACATCTTCGCACGGCACAATCTTTTGATATTTTCTATCCCTAACAAATCCAGACTTTTCGGCGGGAGTAAACTCTTTGATGTTCACAGACCTCGTCTGGAAATGATGCCATATTTGGAAACTGTTTCAGGATAATGTTTATATATTAGACCACGAGCTACCGTGTGTAATTACTGTGGGCGTGATTTTGAAATAGTTACAACCAGCTATCCATCTGATTGGCTAACAATATAGTTTCAACTTGCACGGGATTTATATAGGGCTGAATTCAGATATAATATTCCATGATATTATATCTGAGTTCTACTGAGATTGCCTCGATTGCTGCAGCGTGAGCATTGAGAGCTACTCTCACAATACGATCCCAGAAAGTAGGTTCTGCCTTACTTTCCTCGGACGTAGGCTGACTATCTGAGGTCAAGCTGACCGTATCACTAGATGGACTTCCTTCTCATTCACCAAACGCTATATAGACGATCTTCTCGCTGTGGATAATCGCTATATAAATGACGCAGTGAAGGATATATATCCACCTTCACTGGATTTGAAGGAAACTACAGATAGCTCTACAGGCACATCATATTTAGATCTCTATCTCTATAAAAATGAAGCGGGCATTCTCTCGTCGACTTTATGACAAAAGAGATGATTACAATTTCGACATCGTAAACTATCCCTTTCTGGACAGTAATATTGCAGTGGGACCTGCATATGGCGTATACATATCTCGCTTAGTAGCATTTGCTAGATCCTGTGTTAAATGTGATGATTTTAATCAACGTCACAAAACATTGTTGCAGAAACTTATAAAACAGGGCTATTCCACCAAGCGCCTCCACTCAAAGTTCTCAAATTTGGCGATACATATCGCATGCTGATAGCAAAATACGAACGTAGCGTGCAAGATCTATGGCGCTACGTTTCGTAACATGTGTCTAATTCCGCTTAACCCGGGGCTAGGGACCGTATGAGCCCATGTACTTCAAGATCTTCATGGTACTCATATGAACAGTCACAATCAAAGCGTGACTGAGGTACATCATTTTTAGATGACGACTCTATAACGAATGTTATGGATTAAGAATACTGATCAGCGATACGGATTTGATATTTTGGAACATCATGATGTCTTGCCGGCATCATTGAAAATTGTTGACCGCTTCTCTTGCAGGAAACAAGCCTATGTTTATGTATACTTTTGTCTTTTTGAATTTGGTGCTAATACTGTTATATGGAAATGGAATAGGTCTTTGGATTATGGACGCGGATATTCTCTAATGGACGACGGCTGGATTATGAATGGCGGACTAGACGCTTGTAATCTTAGCAATCTCTTTTTCGGTATCAGTCGATGGATTCTCATCAGTCTCTGTATCGGGTTCTTGTGCCTCGGAATCTTCCATCCCATGCATATTTTTCTCGTGTCGCATCATATCGTATCGTTCGCACTTAGAGCCTGTATAAGCCATGTTGACAGTTGAACGTCGACTGTGCGTGTTTTGGGAATATACTTGCTTTTATAGACAGTAACGCCCATCAACGTTTGGCTTAACGCTTCAACGCCCTGGTGAGCTAGCTCAGAAGCTCTGATTTTCATGGAATTGCCACCAATATATCGAAATGCAGTGGCGCCGTCAATGCCCGTCGTTCCGTCTCAACGTCTTAACGCCCTATCTTTACGCCTTAACGCCCGTCTCAGCGCTTTAACGAGCGATAAAGGGGATTTGGAGGACGACTGACCGTTGACCCCTGCGGACACCCATATCTGGCGCACTCGCACCCTGGTGTATCCTATGCCCTACGGGCTATAGGGTACAGGGTGCAACAGCGATGGCTCTGATGCTCCATACTTGAAAAAAGCTGGTTGCAATGTAAATACATTGTAATATGAAAGTCCCAAGTAAAAATGTATAAAATTAATAATTGACAATCTTTGACTTTGACCTCTGGTGACCTAATTACCTCGAAATGTAGCTTAACTAATCCCTGAATAGACCTAAGACATGACCATTGGCATTCGGAGTAGTTATTTGTCAAAATATGCAGCTACTTTCAAGCTGTCCAACTTCATACAATTTTGCCTGTTTTTAGCGCAATAAAAAGACCATTTTTGAAATGCGTCAAAAACAGTTTTGTGCCACAGTCTAAACAATAATAAACGCCACTTGTTTAGACTTATTATAGACTTGGGTACTTCTTGGCTTCCATTTGAACCCATTTAGGTTAAGAAATTCCCATTGGTATGGTATCTGCAGCGAGTTTTCCTACAGGTTGTTACGTTTTAGACATGGGGTCAGATTTCGTGACCTTTTGACCTCTGATGACCTACATAATTGACATATTAGCATATAAAAGACACTAACATATAGAAGATCAGATTACCAACATTTCGAGTGGCCAAATGTCACTATATCCCCATTACTTGCAAAGTTGATCGATTTTATATTCCCCCTACACCCAAATCTGGTCCCTCAGATTGGATTCGGGTGTCCATCTTTAAGAGGTGATTACTACCACTAAGCTGTGAGTCCCGGATTGCTTTCAAATTTTTTTTTTTGCATCTAAGGATATAGGACTTCCAAAAAAACATAATGAGAATTTGCCACTCCAGGTGGTACCGATATCTGGTCTGGCTCATGGACTAAATGTTGAAAGTTCACGCTGTTGTAAAAACCGTAATAACACAGAATTGATACAGGATAAAGACGAAAACTAAACCTCTGCTTGGATTTTCTATATAAAACCGAATATAGATTTTTAGCCAAGCTTTCAGAAGACACGTAAATCATCATCTTAAGACAAATAAAAAAATGGTCACCGATATAATTATCTTTCTAATGGACTTAAACTGAGGCGGTTGCCATGGCAACAAATTTATTCTTATTCAAATCAAATTAAAATGAACATATACTTTCAACATAACAAGAATTGGATTATTCATGCGGATTTGAAATATTTGAAATTCATCAGGACCTGTGTCAGGGGATTCTTCCCAACATGGTGGAACGAGTCACACAACTGAGAATTAACTCCTGATTGTTTCAAACTTTCTTGTATGTCAGAGATGACAAGTTGGTTAATTTACTATGTAAATGCCTCCTCAGAATGATAAGCTACAACAACTTTAGCCAATATTCGGCATTACTGCTTGAGAAGTTCGCAAAAATCTTTTCTAGCGGGACCTGCCCTTTCCACGAGTGCTACATTATTAGCCGAACCCGTACAAAGTGTGGCTGTGGAATGCAATATCTCGACGAAACAAACCGATGAGAATAGTAAAGATAATTTAAGAGAAATTCTACTTGGACAGGATACACGCTATACAGGACTTGACAAAATCAGGCGGACATAAACACAGAAGGGTTGAATTTCTTTGACGATTAGACACAAATGTTAAAACTGTCGCAATTCTTGAAACAAAAGAGGAATTACTAGCTCAAAACAAACCGTACAAGGTAAGGCAGCATTATCAAGAGTATATGAGAGAAACCGTAATTTAAGAATTACGGAATTCCTGAAGAGAGCGTGAAAGACAATACTGAGTTGAAAATTGTTCACAAATGAGAGTGCAAAAGACAATACTGAGTTGGAAATGACCTCAATCTGGACAGCGATTACGTAGACAAAATGGGGTTGTTATCCTGGCACAGATTACTATGACGTCGTTTTCTTAATCCGAGGCGAGACACAGATCTAATCACCTGCGATTATAATCACGCTCCAAACCGATTCGCATGAGGATAAAATCCTATAGGAAACTTTAATTTGCGCAAGACTCGTACACATTACTCACAAATCTACCATCCAAACTGGTGACGATAAGGTGAAAATGTCGGACGCGGCATTTCAAGTAAGACGGAAGCTAAAGTGTCAGAGTGCCTGTACAAAAATAATTATTATACCTCATGTAAATTCGTAATGTTTTCATTGGTTGACAGCCTGTCACGTGTCCTTCTGCAAATCGTGATGTTCATTGATGATGCAGTCATATCTTGCCTTACCGTTGGATAAATGTCATGTACCACGGCAAAGCGTTGAGCATGACAAATTGTTCCACGGCGACATCTGCCGGACGAAGAGTTGCCTCCCATAGTGCGAGCGCCAACATACTCCCCAAAACGAAGATTGATGTGTATCTTCGTCGACCTGATGTGTATACGTCGGCCCGTTGGTGATAGAAATTAATGAATATGATTTGGTAATTGACTGAAATAAATTTGGCATCTTTTGAAAAGATCACCGATGACGTTACTCATCCAAATTATGCGACTGAGTCGACAAATAAGCCGAGATCGAACAGTTGATCTTGACAAGGCGTTTTGAAATCACCAACGGTCGCGCCGTGTTGAACACGATATGATTATTTGACCGAATCATCCTCATTCACATGAGTATAAAGTCTCCATTTTATTCTGATAGGACATTCGGTATAATAAAACAACTATTACATGTTATAGAGTGGGACATCACGATTTGTCAGCTCTCGACAAGTGATGTACAATTCGCGCTGCGCGCTCGTTGTACATCACTTGTCTAGAGCTGACAAATCGTGATGTCCCACTCTATAACAGGCAATAATTGTATAATACTCTGTTATACGAATCACAATTCAGTACAAGACGGTGGAGCATTTGTCCAGCGCGAAGTTTCAGTACAATGTAGTAAAGAATTGACTGGCCAAAGTCAAGTTGGATGTAAGTACTAAGTATGCAAGGAGAAACGCGCCAAATCAACTTTACATTACATTAAATCCTTCCAATATTGATAAACTGATTAGACGAGAGCGCACTGACTAATCCGACATGTTTGGAAGTTGCCTTGGTACAGGTTCATACTACACGTTAGAGAAATTATCATTGATAGTGGACACACTGGGTTTTATGCGTTGGTCCATCTCTAGGACGAATCTAACATCTAAAATTATCGATGCTAAAATAATATATATATAGAGGTCACTCAAATATGATTATGATTAGAATGTCGGCTTGCACAGGTGTCGTTTCAATTGTCCGAAATGAAATGTTCCATGGCACGATTAACACATGTATTTTTGTTTTTGGTGTATACTGTAAATATTTTTCCACTATGAATCATCGTTTGACCGACACACAATAACTTCGACATAGGTCATTAGGAACAATAAACATTGTATTATTGGAATTTAGTCCAAACTCCAGAATTAGACATGTACAAATCCCCCCCCAAGGCAAGGTCTGTAGATGAAGGAATATATAAAATTTGTTGACTCATGGTCCAAGTCAGTACATGAATCAGAAAATTACTTTATTTGCTTGTCTGTCAGCCAACAAGCCAACCTCTATTTTGATCGAATTGTTTAGTAAACCTAGTAGAGTTGAATCTGTTACTGGAGCCAGTCGTATTATTTCAAAATCAGATGATTTGTTTCTATGTATTATATAGGTTGATTGGGAGATGAGTCATGTGGCTTATTTCTGCAATAGTTGGGGATAACATCACCCAATAACATCAATAAATAATTTCATAATTTAAACGTGGGAAAGGTTAAGGAAAATTTAATAACTCTCTCTTAAAAGATTCCGAATATGTTTGCGATACTGTGAGAAACTGTAAAATATATTCTACAGAAATTACGAATCTCTTGAATTAGATACCTTAACACACGAATAAGGTAATATATAATTAGTGCTCTTTATGGTCAATTACTTTTTGAGAAGGCCGAACAATATCATATTAAAGTTCTCGAACTAAAAAGAACGGATGAAACAAGAGAGTCTATTAAATGATAACCTGGTGGCAGTATAAGTACATGTAGTCTGAGCTAGATAATAGGAACAGGGCGATAAAAGAAACTACAAGAAATAAATGAATTGAATCCAATATTGCAAAAGATAAATATCATTAAAGATTAAGGCATCATTAAAACAACAAAAGTAGACTGGAATAAGTACTTCCTGCACTTAGAACACACAATTTTTTCTGGAAAAGCGATAACGCAAATTGAAAATGGCACAGGTGAAAATATCAGGCATGAAGACGAGTTTGATCAATTTTTTTCGGCACTTCGAAACTCACTCAACTTGGCCATAGAACAATTTCAATAGAAATATTTCTCCTTCCAAGAATGACAAAGTATCTCGTAAAACTGTAGTGAAGTAACGTAAAGATGCGCGACTACGTGTGCCATTAATAAAATAATGCACGCATGCGCAAAAATAATCGTAGGTTCGACGATTACTCGAAAAACTACTTGCGTTTGGAACGCACGGATCCTTGTTCCAAGCATAGTTAAGGAAATACGCTTCTTTTCTGAAGAGATGTATTTAAAGCACATACACTACAGGGAAATACAGCACATAAAGAAGAAAACGCTGTAGCCTTTCAGAAAGAGATAATCTGACTAAATGATAAATTAATGGTTAACGGAAAGCCTTTCATGCCCCCAAGTGGGTGAGCAGAATGAGTTTTGTCTGTCTGATGCCACGAAAGAAAGATTAATTTCCTCTACATGATTACTCACATGTCCAGCTGATCATATCGCAGTTAGTTATATGGTCGCTATATGGCCGAAATAGCGCTGAACGCGACGTTAAACCCTAATTCACTCACTCACTACAATAAATTCGTATCAAATTCGTTCATGATTTATTGAACAACGGAACCTTCTTTGCTCTGGGATTTCCAACTGGAATTTTCAAGCTGAACGAGTTTGTTTAGAGTTTCAAGGTGTTAGTTAAAAGAGACAGACAATAAGTTGAGTATCATTGATTTTAATCGTGAAGTAGACCGCCCATTTATACCACCTAACATAATTTCCCTCATTACTTGTCATGTAGGTTATTTCATAATATTTTAAAAGCGTCTAAATTTTAGAAAACGAGAACCAACCTGAAGAAGGCAACTGTTGAGAAATGATACACAAACTGGAATTGGCAAAAATATAATCGTGTAGCAACAAAATGCACCAATAACACGAAGTTCATTTGGTTCCAGTATAGGGTACTTCACATGCGCAAGATTTTTCGCTAATAAACTATGTGAAATTTGGTAACACAATATATCAGCATCATATAGGTATTCCAATGGGCACTAATTGTGCAGCCCTGTTGGCTGACCTGTATCTGTTCTCTTATGAATATGACTATATGCAGGCGCTTTCAAAACCCGATCCATTCAAAGCCCGTTCCTTCTCATTCACCAAACGATATATAGACGATCTTCTCGCTGTGGATAATCGCTATATATATGACGCAGTGAAGGATATATATCCACCTTCACTGGATTTGAAGGAAACTACAGATAGCCGTACAGGCACATCATCTTTAGAGCTATATCTCTACAAAAATGAAGCGGGCCTTCTCTCTCGTCGAATTTATGACAAAAGAGATGATTACAGTTTCGACATCGTGAACTATCCCTTTCTGGACAGTAATATTCCAGTGGGACCTGCATATGGCGTATACATTTCTCGCCTAGTAGCATTTGCTAGATCCTGTGTTAAATGTGACGATTTTAATCAATGTCACAAAACATTGTTGCAGAAACTTATAAAACAGGGCTATTCCACCAAGCGCCTCCACTCAAAGTTTCTCAAATATCGCATGCTGACAGCAAAATACGAGCGTTGCGTGCAAGATCTATGGCGTTACGTTTCGTAACTTGTGTCTAATTGCAATTAACCCGGGGCTAGGGGCCGTATGAACCCATGTACTTCAAGATCCTCATGGTACCCATATGAACAGGCACAATCAAAGCGTGACTGAGGTACATCATTCTCTAGATAACGACTTTAAGCGATTATTATGGATTAAGAATACTGCGATACTGATTTTATATTTTTGGAACATCATGATGTCTTGTCGGCATCATTGAAAACTGTTGACCGATTCTCTCTTGCAGGAAACTAGCCTATGTTTATGTATACTATGATTGTCTTTTTGAATTTGGTGCAAATACTGTTATATGGATATGGATTAGGTCTTTGGATTATGGACGCGGATATTCTTTAATGGACGACGGCTGCATTATGCATGCGGTCTAGACGCTTGTATTCGAAATATCTTAATATGCAACTTTTGTCATTATGTTCCAGAACGAATCGAACGACTTTTAATGGAATGTGAAGAAATTATATAATTTGCTGTACGGACAAACAGGGAATTGGATAATATTGATAGCTGGGGTTGAAGTCAGTCTCACTTGTGCAAAAGTTTCCAAAACCGTACAGAAGGTTTATTGTCAAAGATACGGATTGTTATGTAGAAATATCATGGTGTCCTGCTGGAAATATTGGAAAATCTTTGCTGTTTCTCTCCAAACTTATGCTACTATATTTCCTTCGTTGTATGCCTGTGTGGATATGGTGGTTAAAGTGAAATGGGAGAAATTAGCTGGCACTATCTCTGATATCTATATTGCCAAGGAAAGCCTAAAATATTGATAGTTGCTTGCTCGTTTTTGGTAACACTGCGATTCGCCCAAATTTGGAAGGAGAATTCTTTCTGGTACACCGTGGAAGCGGTATATACCGACTTTGCATAATAGTTTTCTTTTCTGAGATTAGAGTCTTGCTTGAAGGCGATTTATTGGTTTTCCCTGGGCTACAAACGCATTGTAGAGTGGTCGCAGGCATTGGAAATAAATGTTGTCCTCGAGACTACTACCACCTTTACCTTCTCCAGGATAAAGCCCTAATTCTCCCGAGCAGGTGTGTCTTTCTGATATGCGTTCTGGAATTCAAGCTCTCTGGACCGTAGACATCGAAATCTCTGGCATGACATCTTTATCTTCACTGCCAGACAACCTTTGTTTTTTCTTGCAATGGAGTTCGTGGCCTTTGCACTAACGTCAGTTCAGTCAGTGAAAGTCTGACGGAATTTGATATATACCGTCTCTATACATGTAGGTTCAATATATTTGTAACATTTTCGATTTTTTTTTCTTTCCAAAGTCCTGAAATTATCATGAGCGGATTCGAAAATCACGAACCTGTGATATGTAAGGAGGAAGACTTCTTCCTCAACCTCCCATTCAGAAATATGGCTGTCTGTTCCTCTCTGTAGTATGACGAGGTCTATGATATAAGTATCCTGAGTTGGTCGACTATTATAAATAAACTAGATGTAAATCTTGCAAATTCACGAGATCCGTTAAAATTGTCCATAGAAGCTTGAAATTTCTGTTAAACCTAAATAAGTGTTTGCATTTAATTATAAGTCACCAGCTATTAACGAGTGAGAGAGTGAGTGAAGATTAACGTCACTTTCAGCAACGTTTCAGTCACATCGCGCCGAAACATCATGTACCACCCTGACAAGTTGCGTTCCCGTTACTTCAGTTATAACGAGAATGTATAGTTTCTTATTCACTATTGTAACTTTAGTCTAGATTGACTCAAGGTCTCCTCTCGCCAAGTCTCTACGTTTAAAGTTCTTACTGTCACTACGAATAATAAATGTTACTTATGTTGCTGGGCAAACAATTTTTTAATGTTGATGATCACCAACTGGTCTGGTTTCCAGCAGTCCTCGATCTGTTCTATGCTGCAGTGAGACAAACTGAAGTTCGTCAGGTAAGGATGTAAGGATCTTCAACCCGGGAACACCGTGTGCAGTACAGCTTGTCGGGTAGCTTTTCCAGGTTTAACAATGCTCCCTACATGTATCGTAGTCACCTATTGTGTTTGTCTCACACGAAGAATATGTCCAAAAATAGGCTCATGGGCGCCCATCTTCCAAACAACGCCTTCTGCATATAACGCTTGATAAAATCAAGATTTGATTATATTTCTGTTGTATGCAGCTATGTTGTAATGTTGAGCAGTCCATTGGTAAAATTTAATACAATTCACAATCTAATACTGTACTGAAATTTGTTCATACGTTCAGTGTTAATAGTATGCTGATATTAAAATCGAAAGTCCATCTTTTTTCTTGCTCTTTTCATTATGACGACATCGCAGGCCTTAATCTTTGACGTGATTTAAAATTCTATGTGACGTTAGTGTGACGTTATTTGGTGCTCGGAACATCAAATTACGTCAACCTAGCCAGGAAAATGGCGACGCCTCGATGATCGAGATTAATAAAATAATATCTTCTGGTCTTCACTGCCAAGAAAATATTTGGCACAGTTTATTTATATGTACACACTTTCACGATGGAAGCGTATTTGAATTGAGTAAAGCATTCCTTAAATAAAAAGATCGAAAAAAATCGACCAAACAATGCTTTTTGAAAATGACGTCACTGTGACGTCATCGAAACGGTCATCGTGGATTTAAAAAAAATTGTGTAGAGCTTGACCCAAGGTTGCAGTGTGGTAAGGTTCAGTCTCCTAGCTCAAGGGATAAGAAAAATATTTAGAGGAAAGCCAAATGACCCAGGCCATGTCCTGAAAAGCCCAGGCCATGACATGGTTAATCTGGGTCTCAACGTGTCTATTGTGGCGGACAACCTTCCTTTTGTCAGATACCGGCCCGCGAAACACAGCAATTTCATCCGTTCAGCTGTCAGATTATCCGAGGGAAATAAGTTCATCAGATTATCGTCTGACATCACTGCTCTAATATTTATTCTTTACAATGCGTCATTTACACGTGATATATACTATAATAACCATTCTATAACCCTTGTATGTTTTACTATACCAAAATCGTTGACGTCAGCTGCCCATTATCTCACCAGTTTTACAGCAGCGACCCCAAATATATGTTGTCCTTGATACCGGTGTTCATTCGGAAGATACATTCAAGCGTTGTGATTGCTTTGGCACATTTCCAACCGCTTTTGTAGCCGGATGGAATCGTGGAGGGGGGAGGGGGGGGAGGGGGCCTACGAACAATTTGTATTTAGTCTTTATTTTCTACCACTCGAATTGCGAAAAATCACCCGAAAGGCAAATTTACGTGGTATCACAGTATATAAATAATTTTCTCGTGGGTAGCTGGAAATCATTATTTCATGGGTTGTCCCTGTATGAAAGTTTCTAAACTTTAGAGCGCGGATTTCGTCCTTGTCATAAAATCTAAACTTTCCCACACGGACAACCGTTAAACACAGAATCAATACTTCTTAAGGTATTGTGATCGATCTGGTGTAGTTATTGATGATAATGATGACACTGGGTTGGTTCCAGATGAATGGGCACGATGTTGGCTTCTATGCTATATTGTGACAGATCGGTATTGAATATTTGCATTTCCACATCATTAGTGATCTGACACAGAGCCAGTTTATTTAACATAGTTATTTATACAAGGTAGTTCGTATATCATAAATATATAAGTGTAGAGTTGGGTTTATTCGTTCGTATTTCAACCTGGACTTCAGAGACAGGTCATACACTTATCGAGAAAAAATGCCGTTGATAGTGTCTCTCCCCGGTTTCAAGGTTAGTTTTGTTCTTCTGATGTCTCTTAAGATGTTCTTTTGTGGTTATTCAGATAAGAATGGCACGGCGTTGTTGAACACAACATTCGATGGAGATACCGAATCTCACTCGATGAACGTTACAGTTCAGGCCTACATTCATAATTTTCTAAATGAATCTCAAAGTTCCTTGGCTCCATTACCACGGGAATCTCCTACCGAGTCAGTCCCGGTGCCAGTACTAGTTCCCGAGTTTGTTACCGACACTGATTTTCAAGACAGTTTCTCAGAGCATTCGCATTGTCCATATTGTCTACCGGAATTCAGGAGTGGTGCCTACCTCCACCAGAGTATGACGGAATGGAATAACCTTGTCTGCGACAATCATGTCTGTAATGCCTCTTTAGATAAAGCACGTTGTGGGATAGCCGAGTGTGCGGAATGCTACTGCGACGAGGATTGCGTGCACTATGGAGACTGCTGTCTGGATATATTTTTCACCAAAGCACCAGAAGAACCAATCACAGAGTTTGCATGTGTGTCAGAGGCTTTCATACAAGAAAAAGATTCATCTCCAAAAAGGTTTGTTTATAATAACTCGAGTAATACCTGGGGATAGAGAGAAAGTATGAGCGTGCGCGTTGCAGAATGACAGCGTAACATGTACGAGATTGAATAGATTGGTTGAATACCCATGCAAGTAAGCCCAAAACTCTTCACCAGTTTCCCCGCCCTCCCCCGTGATGGCCTATCCTCCCAGACTAAAAGAATCGACTTTCGATATTATGGTTACATTTGAACTTGCTCAATTATGCATAGCAGGGTTTCTTACAAATAGTTGCTTGGATAAAACTCCAACTTGGCGAGTTATGTGTAAAAATCGGAGCTGAGCTATCCTTTCTGAAAGTTTACTTCGTTTACAATCCGCCATATTGACAGAAGTACCCTTCCCCAAGCAAAACAAGTACTGAGAAGCCCCAATTCGCAAGAAGTTCTAGCAAATCTCCAGAATAAATTCGTCACAGTCCCAGCAGACAAAGCTCCAAATAATATAATATTCATATGTAAATATTACTATTACCAGGTGCTGGTTGAAGAATTGAGTGTAAACATATAGTCATCAGATATGTCTACTTAGTCTCAAACTACATTTACTCTGGAAGATTTATTTAACAATCACAAAACGTTTCTCAGGGAAAGAGGTATTTGTTTTCCAACCAAATATAACGATATAACAAAAGTATACTGGACTCCCAAGATGCATAAATCACCATACAAATCTAGATTCATAGCTGGTACTAGAAGCTGCGCCACAAAGCTTCTTTCAACCCTGTTGACGAGGGCCATTCATGAGGTAAAAGCATTTTGGGACAGGTATTGCGCCACTATTTCTAAAAACTCTGGCGTAGAATGCATGTGAATATTGAAAAACTCAAAATGTCTTACGGAAGAACTTGATGCTAAAGGTCACATACCGTACAGACATGTATCCACATGGGATTTCTCGACTCTCTATACTACAATCCCTCATCAGGACATTGTTGGCCGTCTAAGTTCATTAATAGTATCTGTGTTCAAGAAACTGATCGCAGATATATTAATGTCGGAAGCCATAAAGCATTCTTCAGCTCTACTACATACAAGAGATATCATTCATGGGATGTTTCTTTGTTTATAGAGTTGCTTGAATTTCTCATTAAGAATATCTATGTGAAATTTGGCAACACAATATATCAACAGCATATAGGTATTCCAATGGGTACTAATTGTGCACCCCTATTGGCTGATCTATATCTGTTCTCTTATGAATATGACTATATGCAGGCGCTTTTAAAAACCGATCCATTCAAAGCCCGTTCCTTCTCAATCACCAAACGCTATATAGACGACCTTCTCGCTGTGGATAATCGCTATATAAATGACGCAGTGAAGGATATATATCCACCTACACTGGATTTGAAGGAAACTACAGATAACCCTGCAGGCACATAATATTTAGACCTATATCTCTATAAAAATGAAGCGGGCTTTCTCTCTCGTCGACTGTCTGACAAAAGAGAGGATTACAATTTCGACATCGTAAATTATCCCTTTCTGGAAAGTAATATTCCAGTGGGACCTGCATATGGCGTATACATATCACGCCTAGTAGCATTTGCTAGATCCTGTGTTAAATGTGACGACTTTAATCAACGTCACTCAGGTTTGGCGATACGTGTCGCGTGCTGGTGGCAAAGAGCGGGCGTGGTGTGCAAGGTCTGTGGCGTTGCGTTTCGTAACTTGTGTCTACTTCCGCTTAACCCGGGGCTAGGGGCCGTTTGAGCCCATGTACTTCAAGATCCTCACGGTACTCATATGAACAGTCACAAGCAAAGCGTGACTGAGATACATCATTCTTTGGATGACGATTTTACAACAAATGTTATGGAATAAGAATACTGATCAGCGATACGTATTTGATATTTTTGGAACATCATGATGTGTTGCCGGCATCATTGAAAACTGTTGACCGCTTCTCTCTTGCAGGAAACAAGCCTATGTTTATGTATACTATGACTGTCTTTTTGAATTTGGTGCTAATACTGCTATATGGAATATGGAATAGGTCTTTGGATTATGGACGCGGATATTCTCTAATGGACGACGGCTGAATTATGAATTACGGATCAGACGCTTGTGATCTGTTAGACTATTTGGCAATAGGTAAAAGAACCAGAGTTATCATTATATCAAGCAGAATAATCTCTCAGTTTCCGGAATTGTCTGATATCACTGGGTCAAGCTTATTATTCTCTTGACAGACATCGCTATTGTAGATAGAGTTATACTTTAAATCTGCTGTTCTGGTTGACTTCGACCTATATCCGATAATGAAACCAGTCTCTGCATTATACACTGAGACATATAAATACAGTTTTAATGTTCTCCATGTTTGGACGATTACATTCGGCAAAACTGAAGCTTTTCCGTTCATTTCGTCTTTGTGCAATATTTAATCAGAATGGATAAATTAACTTTAAAAAGTATTAACAATAAATAGGCCAGACGCAACCAGGTTCCTTCCACAGATATTCGCTTATATGTATGCACATGTCCAGATTTGTGAGATAAAATCTTCCGCACCCATGGCATTAAATGGCCGTCGAAAACCCTGCCTAATCCCTCTCCCACCCCCTCTTTGAAATCCAACCCTGTAACCATCCTATACTGCAGATGAATGTGAACGGGATATGTTCCTGCACTCAATGAGAGTTATATATATATATATATATATTCGGACCTTTTTTTGTCTCAAGACTCTAATGTCATAGCTATCATGACTAAGTTTCAGAGTCCTCCGACCAAAGAAATTTCATTGACCGTTGGGTGTTAATTGCCCTGTTTGATTTTTAAATGCCACTCTCAATAACCCGGTATGTACCCTGACAAAGTGTTATGTATTTTTAATAAAATCTGTGACATTTCTATCTCGACATACGTGTATATACACGATATAAAATATAAACGTATCAGTTGACGTTATCTTCCAGTATTTATTTTATACCGTGTATTCACTATGTAATTTGTATACCTCTTGTCTCAGATATTTGATGGTCGGCAGTTGCCCAGAAGAGTCACTGGCAGAAGATGGTTCGGTGAAAGACATGTGCATAAGTGTTGATCCACTTGATCTAGAGGGAAATACACCGATGTACTCAGATGCTACTGGACTGCATTATAGAAATCGCTACTGTGCTCAATGTAATGAACTCTCTGGTGGCACAGCTTGGTCAGTGGAGTCAAGTTGTCAGTCATACGTAGACTACTCCACAGTTTCTACCCTGGATGAGTTATTGGATCTTCTACGAGAGGAGGACCACTGTCACGTTCATTTCACGCCACCGAAATTGAGCACGGCTCGACGCTGTTCTCAGATCAAAGGTCTAATATCAACATGTAATGCGACTGGACAATGGATGGTAGAGAACTATGACTCCGATATTGAACTAGCCTGTGGACTTTTTACCCAAGAGACAAACTTCGGGAACAACATAACTTATAAGAATCCATTCTGCGCTTACTGTAACGGCGAAAATCTTTATAAAAAGGTCTATTGTCCTGGCTCAATCGATGGAGTACCGCCCTTTTCCGTGCTGTTCAATTTTAGACGCAACGAGGGGCCCCATGATACTCCAAAAAGCGAAGACGCAGTCAAATGTCGAACTGACGAGGTGTACGATTCCATTAAGGTGATTGTGACAGAATCTGAGTGTTATTGTTCTTGCTGGCAATGTTGAAATTTGTTGACCGCTACTCCAGTGTAGGAAACCATCCAGTGTTTTGTATTTTTTATGTCATACATATTTGGAATTTGGTGGTAACTGTCATAAGAACTAGGTTTTCCGGTCATTGGCGCGGAAATTATTTTATGGGCGATAGATGTCGGATCTGGCGTTTGCTATTGAGATTTTCCGCACAAATTCATTTGTAGGACCATATACAATTTTCGAAACAGATATCTCAACCTTTAGTGAAGATTTAGGTAATCCAAGCTACTGAAAGGAGCCATAGAAAGACAAGCAATAGCATACAGTTTGAGGGAACTGATGTATAATAAGAGTATAGTTTAGCCACGGTCTGGCATAAGAAACAAATATCTGGTATGTGGTCTTGAAAGTCATGAACCGAGTCGTCCAAAGGTTTCCCCAAATGTGCTTTTCAGAAGAGATCAATGAATTTTTCAATTTTTAAAATATCTGTAGAACCCATGGTGATCGAGTCCTAAGGCTGTCTGCTCTTTGAGATTTAGATTTAGTTGAAATAGTTAGGAGCATGGTCACAAACATCAATCGACAGTTAGTATTGATCTTTTGATATAAGCTCCTAATATGTTTCAAATTGAAGCTTGTTGAATGGAATCCATTAAGTGAACTTCTACTTCACCTGAATAAAATACACCAAAACCGACTACATCTCTACAACGTACTGACTGTAGTACTGGCAAGGCAGCAAACGCCATTCCACTTTGATGTCCACAAACTTTGTTATCCAGCTGGCTTTTTTTATGATACTGGACAAGATTTGGTCCTTATTAACTGCGTCGAATATTTAATAATTTATAAATGGTTATACCTGATTGTTAGAATGCGAGTAAAAGGATCAACCACAAATGAATTAATTATCCCATGCTTAATGGGGGAATACAACTCAAATTGCGCTTGTTTTGTCATCAAGTCAAAAGAAATCTATCCAATAGGTTTAAATAATTACCAGATGTTGAGGTATACCGCGGCCGCAAGGAAGATATACAAGCAATAGTAAGTAGCCTGCCGTCCGCCATGCGAACGTTCAGAGTGAATAATCGAAGGACATGTTGCTCATGACTGGATAAGCAATTTATAGTCATGTATCCTATGTGCAATTTTGAATGTGGCACAAATACTTCTGTCGGTGAGTTTGTTACCCCCATACAGCCCCAAGTAACCAAGTAACCAGACATATAAGGACAAGCTGGGACGGTGAAGAAGCGTTTTGCTTCGGAAGTTCAGCAAAGTTCTCTGTTTGTTACAAAAATATGAATATTTGCTCAATGTATTTAACTTTTTCCCCTTTGTCCGTTTCCAGAAAACTTGTCGTCGGTTATTCTGCCCACGGGGGAAGTATCCGGCGGTGCACTCCTGTGAGAACTTCGTCGACTCTGCGATAGGCATCGGCTATATTCTACGTTATGCTTTGAAACCGAGAAATGCGCCATTCGCCATTGTTTCCAGTGGTATTGATGAGTTTCTTTACAGTATAAAGACTCACCTTCTTCGCATCATTCGTTCTTGGACTATTGTGGACTTTTCACTAATGGATATGAAAGCCCAATATTCAGTTGCCAACATAGGTGGTGACAAGACTGTAAATAAGGTGAGAAGTATCGACATCCAGTTTGCCATGTTGGTCGGCGGCTTGATACCTCGAGACGAGCTAGAGACGGTAGCAGTGAACTACGTCAAGCGAGGATGGTGGTTTTATGATACTGAATACGAAACCGATGTTATCACCCCAATATATTTTGATTCCGTGTGGCTCACAAGCGTCCATAATGATCGCCTGGATTATGTCGCATCTCCGATGATAAACATAGGTCTCCTTGGAAACGAAACTATTATTGAAGTGAATTCGGTATATAGAGACCGGGACTGGAGGAAGAGCGTTCCGGCAAACTTTCTGCACAATACATCAGTATACATTCTGGTTAATGAGCTCATGCAATGTAATATTATAGAACTAAACCAAACCGAGTATGATGAACGCACATCAGGTGACATCGTCGTTCTATTTAGCGGAGAGATTTTATCCCCTGGTCAGTTCACGAAGAATGGCGAACGAGTTAGAGTATGCACTAACTTTTCGGGTCAACCAAGTAACCAGACATCTGGTGTAAATGCCAAAATCTTTGATTACACCGAAGTAATAATGACAATTGTCTGCACAAGTTTATCTCTGACTGGTTTAGCCATAACTGTCATTGTGTATTTGCTTAACCCAAGCCTCCTGACACTGCCCGGTAAGAATAATATGATGTTATTCATAAACTTATTCATTGCCCAGCTAATGTTCTTGTGCGGCGCCGCGGCCAAAGTCTCCATACCTGTGTGTCAGACATTTGGAGTAATCATTCACTATTTTTGGTTGTCCTCGTTCTGTTGGAAATCTGTTTGTGCGATTCATATGTTCCGTATATTTACGAACCCTCTGAAAATTCTTCGACAATTTCGATCCTTTTGCATGTATGTTGTTTTCGCCCAGGTCCTCCCTTTAGTTATTATTGCTGTGTATATTATAATACATTACGCCCTATCGAACAAGGCATCAATAGGTTACGCAGACAGAACTATCGGTGAAGGTGAACAATTATGCTTCCTGTCTACTTCATTAGATGTTGCGTTAGGATTTGTCCTTCCAGTTGGACTGGTCATTTTGATTAACGCTTTGCTATTCTCAAGGGTTGTCTACGCTCTGCGTACCAGGCCGGATATTCCTCGACATTCTGCAAAATCGAACATTAATGAAACGGTGATTTACCTGAAGATGTCTGTACTTCTCGGATTCACCTGGGGATTGGGATGTGTAGCTCTAATAGGAAACGTACAAGGTCTCTGGTATGTTTTTACATTGGCGAACGCCAGTATTGGCATATTCGTATTTCTGAGCTTTGGTCTAAGGATGGTGTCATTCCGTAAATGGTTAGGGGGCAAGGCAACTAACTCTACATATGAAAACTCAAAGACTACAGAAACAAAATTTGGATAGCTGATTTTCAGCAAAGTTCAAATGTCATTCTTCTCGTTGGTTGAATTCCAGATATACATGTATCTCATAACTAAATTTCACCATGCAGCGGAGAATGAGCAGTCAAGTCCAATTAGGGATCATGTCCAATTAATCGAGGCACTTTCTCGATGCCTTCGAGATGGATCGAGGAATTTCTCGACTGAAACTGGTTTGCTCTCGGTTCTATCTCGATGGAAGCGTCCCGGTCTTTGAGATGGATACGAAATTGATCGATAATCTCGAAGGGGTCCCGATTTCTATATGTCCGTGTCTTGTTGCCGTTAATTTGGCCATTTTCTAGCTTCACGGGCGATCAGATTGTGGTGCGGTACTGTATTTTGGACCACAGAGTTTTTTTCAAGATGTTGTCCATGTTATTCAATGTTTAATCGATACATCCATGTTCTGATGCTTTCTGAATCCAACTGAAAGAAAACACTTCATTTATCTATATTAATTATGAATATACAATTGAATCATCTTCTCTCACATTAAGCATGCGATAATTATTGTTCTGTAAAATGACTCTGAACCAAACATGGATCTTTTTTCTTTCTTCCCAGATATAACTGGCAGAGCAATTGCTCTGTCAGAGCAAGTATGCGACAACAGATCTCTACACGGGATAACAAATATTATTAAATGTTCAATGTAATTAATTATCCATGTTTTAATGCACATGCACTCGCCGAGGTTAATCTCGCTGTGGAGAGGAAGTATATATAAAACGAACATACGCATTCGGAATGTTTCAAATCTTCATTTGAGCCCATCTCGATTCCATTCTCGAATCAAGTCGATTGATTTCGAGGGGAATCGAGCCGGCCTTGTGCTTCGAGAGAAAACCGGGAGAAAACCGAGACCACAATAGATAGAGATAAACCGGGATCTATCTTAGAGATAAGACGAGATATTTATCGATTTTCCTCGTTTATCGAGAAACCGTCTCAATCGATTGGACGTGACCCTTAATCGAGGCACTTTCTGGATGCCTTCGAGATGGATCGAACAATTTATCAGCGGAAACTGGGAGGGCAGAACCGGAACACCTGGCGATGTCTTCCGATTTGGCCCCAGTTCTATCTCGATTTAAACGTCCCGATTTTCGAGATGGATAAGAAACTGAGCGGTAATCTCGAAAGTGTTAAAAATCGATACACATTTTGCTTTTGACACATCACAAATTAAACACGTTGTGAATATAAACACATTCCGCAACACATAAGTATATGACATGTTTAGCATTTAAACACATTTCATGGATCTTAACACATTCCTAAACACATTCCTAAACGCGAATATTTTAGGCCTTTAACTCGGAACACAATCCTAAACACAATAGAGTAGCACAAAGCATGACATGTTTAGCATTTAAACACAAATTGTCGGATATCTTCAACACACTACTAAACGCATATTGCATGTGTTTAATTCAACCACACAAACCCTAAACGTAATATTGTGCTTACATGGCGTGACAAATTTGCATATTTTGTATTTGGCTTCATTCGTTAGCTGCTTGTTCTAAAGTATGTGAAAATACGCATAGAAGCATTCAAATACATGATTTCATCGTTGAGCTTCAGTTTTGAAATGGTTTTGTGAAGTTGTATAAACATCGACGACGGATTAGTTTGTGTGCAGTGCAACACAATCCGCGCAGTAATACAACACTTGTCTCGTCTGACGTCACACATTTGCGCGCGCGCGCGTAACGGGCACTTCTGCAAGAGACGAAATGGATGTTGAACGGTAAAAATGTTGAACAGCAAGGTAAGAATCTTGTCTCATCGATGTTATTTATGATAGAGATGTACAGTTTTATGCCTGTATCACTCATTTTATTAGCCGTTGAATTTGATGTGAGACCACAGGCCCGCAAAACGAAAGTATTTGGGGAGTATTCCATCTTAGTCTTTGCTGCATTGTCATTCATAAATGTATTGTTCATTCGGCATGTGTAATTGTTCAAATGTGGGCACTGTCATTGTGTTGTATGAAAATTAAGGAAATAATTATATTCGGGAAAAGAAAAAATATTTATATTGTTATAACAACATCAATTGCCGTGGTGAGGGAAGGGAGGGGGGGGGGGGTATTTTTTATTTCACCGTAGTCTTTGCTTCATTGCCATTCATACATGTATTGTTCATTCGGCATGTAATGGCCCAAATGTGGGCACTGTCATTGTGTTGTATACAAATTTTGAAAATAATTATATTCCGGAAAAAAAGAAAGATATTTATATTTTTATTAACAACATCAGCAATATCGACGAAGACACCCAAGGACAGACAAGCCATGATGGTGACCGGTACACTTGACTTGTTGGATTTCCCTGTACCGTACACATTTTTTTCCGGTACACCTGTAGTTTATGCTTTTCAGGCACTGAGTTATTACCCGTAGCTGCTTTTCTGTACTGGAGTGTGAGTGAATAGGGTTTAACGTCGCTTTCAACATTTTTTCAGCTATTTTTGTACTGGAGATAAATAAAGGTAGTTTTATAGGAACCACGGTAAGAAGCTTCGGTGAACTTTCTAATAGATAGTCAAGTGGCGGTTTAGTTCAGTTTGAAATAGTTTAATACGATAGTACAGGTATTAACTTTTTCA